>PVJC01025126.1:0-25013 GCA_004026665.1 Murina feae | reverse complement strand
TAGAGGCCCACTGCACAAAATTCATTCACAGCAGAGTCCCTAGCAACTGCTGGCTGCCAGCTGGGGCCTCCCTTCCTGCGGTTGGCCAGCTGGCTCTGCCTCCCAGGATGAATTCCCAATGGAGGGGGAAATTTGCATATTAGGATTTTATTATATAAGATTTATGTGCATTGACCAGGTTAGGCAAATCTATAGAGACTGGAAATAGACTAGCAGTTGCCAGCAGCTGAAGGGAGGGAAGAATGGAAGGAGACTGCAAATGAGTATAAGGTTTCTTTTTGGGTAATAAAAACATTCTGGAATCAGACAGTGCTGATGATTGCTCAACTTTGTGAATATACTAAAAACTACTGAACTGTACACTTTACAAAGGTAAACTTCATGGTATGTGAATTATATCTCAAAAGAAAAAAAAAGAATAAGTATATTCCTATTGTTATCTTATATGTATGAAAATTGTTTACCAATGAAGATTTGGGAAAGACTCCCTTTGCAATAACATTTCTATTTTATTGTTGTTGGTTGTACATCTCACACAAAACTAGGCCATCTCCTCCCTTTTCTTCTGGGACTCTAAAGTCCAGGGTAAAGTCTTATAGTGTACTAGAGTGAAACATCTGGCTTTGGTTATAAAATGAAAATAAATTCCAGAGAAGGAAAACGAGCATGTCAGGATCTCTACTAAATGAAAACAGACCATTATGCAGCCTTGAAAGAGGAAGGTCAATGGGGATGTGATAGAAACCTATTAAATTACTAAGAGATCTCAAGAATGGTAGAATGAAATTCTGAAATAGTTGAAAGAGAGGATACCACTTTAAAGTTCAGATATGAACATTTAGGATATGAAAAACAAAGTAACAAGGGATTAAGAAAAACAAACAAACAAAACCAAAAAAACCTTCATGAACACAGACAATAGTATGGTGATTACCAGAGGGCAAGGGGAGCAAGGGGAGGTACTAAAGAGTAAAGGAGAGATAAATTGTGACAGGAGACTTGACTTGGGGTGGTGAACACACAATACAATATACAGATGCTATATTATAAAATTGAACACCTGAAACTTATATAATTTTATTAACTATTGTCACCTAGATAATTTCAATAAAAAGCAACAACAAAGTAACAACTTCACAAAATAGGTAGTGATTTAAGGATGATCATTATCTCCCAAGAAATCGGGTAGGTAATCTACACTAATAAAAGAGAAACATGCAAATTGGTGTCACTCTGCCACACCCCAATCCATGCCCACCAGTCAATCAGAATGACTATATGCAAATTAACCCAACCAAGATGGCGGCCAGCAGCCACAGAGCTGGAGCAAGCAGAAGGCTTGGTAGCCCCGGCGATAAAGGAAGCCAAGCTTCCCACCAGCCATGGCCAGCTGTGGCCTCCACTTAAGGCAATAAAGTTTCAATTATAGGAGATAAATAAATCCCAGATACCTGCTTCCAGGCAGCCTTGCTGGGAGCTTGGGTTGCTGGGGATGGTGGCCAACCTGCAAACATCCATCAGCCCCTCACCCAGGATGGCCACATCCTCATGGGGTGAGGGTCCCTGCTGGGGGGCTTGGCCAGTCTGCAAACAGCCATCAACTACTCACCCAGGCTGGCCAGGCACCCCAGCAGCGACTCCCACCCTGAAGGGGCTGTGGCCAGCCTGCAAACAGCTATCAGCTCCTCGCCAGGTTGGCCACACACTCTTGGGGTGAGGGTCCCCACTGGGGGGATTGGCCAGCCTGAAAACAGCCCCTCCGCCCCTCACCCAGGCTAGCCAGGCACCCCAGCAGGGACCCCCAACCTGAAGTGGCTGTGGCCAGTCTGAAAACAGTCATTAGCCCCTCACCCAGGCTGGCCACACCCTCATAAGGTGAGGGTTCCTGCTGGGGGGTTCGGCCAGCCTGCAAACAGCCATCAGCCCCTCACTAGTCTGGCCAGGCACCCCAGTGGGAACCCCACCCTGATCCAGGACACCCTTCAGGGCAAACCAGCTGGCCCCCACCCATGCACCAGGCCTCTATCCTATATAATAAAAGGGTAATATGCAAATTGTTCCTAACAGCGGAACGACTGGGAATGACTGGTCACTATGACATACACTGACCACCAGGGGCAGATGCTCAATGCAGGAGCTGCCCTCTGGTGGTCAGTGCGCTCCCACAGGAGGAGCTCTGCTCAGACATAAGCCAGGCTGATGGCTGCCAGTACAGTGGTGGTGGTGGGAGTCTCTCCCGCCTCCTCAGCAGCACTGACTGCAGCTTAGGCCTGCTCTCTGCTGGCAAGTGGACATCCCCTGAGGGCTCCTGGGCTGCCAGAGGGATGTCTGACTGCCAACTTAGGCCTGATCCCCCGGGGAGTGGACCTAAGCCAGCAGGTGGACATCCCCTGAGGGGTCCCAGACTGCAGGAGGGCACAGGCCAGGCTGAGGGACCCCTCTGAGTGCACAAATTTTTGTGCACCAGGCCTGAAGTAAGATATAGTAGTGATTTTCAGCTTTTCATTTCATGGAACATGTAAACCAATTACTAAAATTCTGTGGTATACCAAAAAATATATTTTTTGCCAATCTGACAAAAAAAAATAGGTATATTTTGATTCATTCCCACCAGACAGTTATCGTTATATTGACTGTTGTCATTCTTCTGTTGACAATCTAAGAAAAAAGATGTTAGTTCCCCTGATTAATCAGGTATTACATGTTTTAAAAATTCTTGTGGCACACAGGTTGAGAATCACTGAAAT
Organism: Murina feae; assembly: GCA_004026665.1. Classification (NCBI taxonomy): domain Eukaryota; kingdom Metazoa; phylum Chordata; class Mammalia; order Chiroptera; family Vespertilionidae; genus Murina; species Murina feae. Next base: position 22,266 of record PVJC01025126.1, on the reverse strand, counting down.
ATAGTTTTAAGAAAATAGCCCCGTAATAGATTTTTTGCCAAAAAGGAGTTACTTATCAATAAGAGTTTTTGTTGCTTTCTCTTTAAAACATTTAAAAAGTTTTAAATTGTGGTAAGATACAATAAAATAACATAAACATGTTTATTTTAACCATTTTTTTAAGTGTATAGTTCAGTCATGTTAATTATATTCCTACTAGAGGCCCGGCGCACAAAAATTTGTGCACTCGGGGGGTGGGGGGTCCCTCAGCCCGGCCTGTACCCTCTTGCAGTCTGAGACCCCTCAGGAGATGTCCACCTGCTGGTGTGCCTGGCCAGCCTGGGTGAGGGGCTGATGGCTGTTTGCAGGGTGGCCAAGTCCCCCAACAGGGACCCTCACCCCATGAGGGTGTGGCCAGCCTGGGTGAGGGGCTGAGGGGCTGTTTTCAGGCTGGCCACATCTCTTTCAGGGTTCATGTCCCTACTGGGGTGCCTGGCCAACCTGGGTGAGGGGCTGAGGGTTGTTTTCAGTCTAGCCACAGCTCCCATTGACCCAAGTTCCCAGCGAGGCTTTCTGGAAGCAGGTTTCTGGGGTTTATTTATCTTCTATAATTGAAACTTTGTTGCCTTGAGCGGAGGCCACAGCCTGCCTAGGCAGGCAACGAAGCCTCCTGTTTGTTTCAGCTTTGTGGCTTCTATAATTGAAACTTTGCCTTGAGTGGAGGCCACAGCCGGCCTAGGCAGGCAGTTTCCTCCATCGCTGGCCTCCTGTTTGCTCTAGCTCCATGGCTGCTGGCCAAGATCTTGGCTGGGTTAATTTGCATATTGTCACTCTGATTGGCTGATGGGCATGGCTTGGCTGGTGGGCGTGGCTTAGGTGTAATGGAGTGAGGGTTAATTTGCATATTACTCTTTTATTAGATTAGATACAATTCTATAGAGGCCCAGTGCACAAATTCATGCATGGGTGGAGTCCCTTGGGGTGGCCTGGTGCCACCCCCTCACCTGCTCTACCATCCTGCCTGTGGGGTGCTGGATCGGGCCAGACCCCCCCATCCAGCTCCCTCAGTGCCTGGGAGCCAGGCAGCAGCCCTGCTCCCCACTGCTGCTGCTGGTCACCATCTGCAGGGTGATCAGTTGGGGCTGGGCCACCCTTCCTGGCTCCCTCAGCATTGTTTGTGAGGCAATTGGGTCCCCACTTGCACCTGCCTTGGCCTGGCGCCGCCTGCTCACCTACTCCACCATCCCACTGCAGTCCCACTCTTGTCAGGGCCCATTAGGGCTGGCAGTGCCTCCACTGCTGCCTACTGCCAACACTACATCGTCAACACCTGCCATGTTCCATGCCGCCCCCTGGTGGTCAGCACACATCATAACAAGTGGTCAAACTCCCAGTTGAGGGGACAATTTGCATATTAGGCTTTTATTAAATAGAATTGTTGTTCAACTAGTCTAAAGCTTTTTCATCCTGCAAAATTGAAACCCTATACCCATTAAACAACAATTAAATGAACATTAACAGAAACTCTGTATGCAGTAAACAACAATTCCCCATTTCTGCCTCCCCAAACCTTGGCAACCACCATTCTAGTTTCTATTTCCATGAGTTTGACTATGATAGATAATTCATATAAGTGGATTCATATAGTATTTATCTTTTTTTGGCTGGCTTATTAAATTTAGCATAATGTCCTCAAGGTTCATCCATGCTTCAGAATGCATCAGAATCTCCTTGTTTCAGGTTGGATGATATTCTATTGAATATATAATACCCTTTATTTATCCACTCATCTGTCAAATGGACATTTGCTTTGCTTGCTTCTCTTTCTGGGAGATGGGCCGTATCACTAAGGTTGACATCAGGGGATTAACCTGTCTTTTCCTAAGAAGGTGCTTGGTAAAACTATCAGAAACAGGAAAACTGTCAGAGTTGGGGCTCAAAAGGTAGGTGAAGAGCTTAGACCAAAATAGTCTGAATTCAGGAGTCTAGGCAGACTCATAAGATTAAGACACATAAACCAGATGCTGGGAGCAGGAAAGTAAGGACAAGCAGTGGTAATCCAGACATGCAATCTGCAAGGGTGTTTAAAACCAGATCATTCTGAGGAAGAGAAATACAGAAAAAGTCAACAAAGGAGTAAAATGTGAGTGAGAATCAAGTAAGGTCAGGGAGTGTAGAAAATGAGCAGAGGTCCCCGTGAGTGCGGGGCGGGACCAGGAAGGCCCACGCTAGCATAGATGGCTGCAGCAAAGGTCTAGGATTCGGGCAGGTGTGGGCCACTGGAAAGGAAGGAACAGACTCTGAACAGGCACTGGCTGCTGCTCTTTAGCCTCTGCCTCAGGGTATGCTGACCCGATAGAGAGAGGGAGAAAAATGAACAAGGATAAACCAGGCCCACAACATTTATACTGGATGATTTTGGAGCTGACTCCCAACATCCCAAAGGGGGTGGCTTTGATCTCCAGGCTGGTATCGGTGTAACCAGGGCTTGGATTTGGTGAGGCTGCAGGGATATCTACGTAATGGGGATGGTTGGGGTTCAGAAAGTGTTAGTTATGGTCTGACGGTTGTGGTGGGGGTCTGCTCTAAAATGAATTCACTTCTAGTTTAGAACACTTATTTTCTTGTGCCTGGAACCAAAGTATGCCCAGATTCTGGGACTGGGACTAAATTAATAATTGGGAGGCGGGGTAGGCTGGGGCAGTTACAAAAATAAGAAGGGTATAGAGGTTAGAAAACAGTCAGCTCTTTGCAACCCAGGACACCAGTCCAATGAGAAATTTCTCAGTATAGGAAATAATGGCTCAGATGTTACATAAACAATATTTCCAGCTGATTTTCTTTTCCTTTGTCTTCTTCTTTTGAAGAGTTCATAGGTACATAGGTACAGATGTGCAGAAAAAATGTTTCTAGATAATTATATTCACCGATACACTTCTTTAATTTGCCAGTTTTTCTGTGCTGAGGCATGTTTTCCAGCAAACAAAATACACGAATAAATCTATCAGGGGCAGAAAGGCAGTGGGAGGCAGCTGCAGCCGCAGCATCCAGGAGTGACAATGATTAATTCCTTCATCTGCTCAGTCAGATAGAAACAAAGGTCACTGTGCATAGATTAACATCCTGATCACCGCCTCCTCCCAACACACACACACACACAGAGAGAGAGAGAGAGAGAGAGAGAGAGAGAGAGAGAGAGAGAGAGAGAGAGAGAGAGAATAGTATCTTTCACCATTGATAATAGCAAAATTCAAAATGCTTTAAAATGTTTACTATCTGACACCTCCCTCCCTCAAAGCAAGCTCTTTTGTGGAAGTGAGATGAAATAAGGCAGAGACTAGAATAAAAAAACTGGTTAATGTCAGATTACTGTCTAATCTTGTTAGCATCCAAATTAAGTAAAATTCTGATGCTCAGCTACATTAATGAAAGCCAAGGGAACAGGAAATTTAAGAATAAATCTTGATGCAGTAATTTGATCAAAGTAAGAAAGCTTATTAGGGTGAAATAGTTGAACACACGTGGACATTTGATTTTATGTAAAGAAGATATTTGGAAGCTGATGCTGTCCTCGTGTTCAGCAGTCCCCTAAAGACATTGCTATTTCCTTTTCATGACTCCTATAACAGTAGATCCTTGACAAGTTGACTTAAAAAAAAAAGATTCTTGGTCCAGCCAATGTGGCTCAGTGGTAGAGCATTGACCTATGAACCAGGAGGTCATAGTTTGATACCCAGTCAGGGCATATACCAGGGTTGAGGGCTTAGTCCCCAGTGTGGGGCATGCAGGAGGGCAACGAGTCGATGATTCTCTCTCATCACTGATGTTTCTATTTCTCACTCTCTCTCCCTTCCTCTCTGATTTCATTAAAAATATATTAAAAGAAATAAAATTTTAGAAGAATCTTGGGCTAGAAAATGTATTTTTAAGTGCACAAATTATAAATATTTAGCTCAGTGAATAATCACAAAGAAGATATTGATGTAACTATCACTTGAGTCAAGAAAGAAAACATCACAACACCTCAAAATCTTCACTCTGAATTATCCTCCTTTCTTCCTCCTGAAGGTAGACCATTATTTTGACTTTTAACACAATAGATTAAGTTATGTTTGGTTTTGAACTTTATATAAGGGGAATCATATAGAACATGCTTTTTGGTGGCTGGCTAGCTTTTTAATTTAACTTTTGTGAGATTCTTCCATGTTTCTGATGTAACTGTAACTCGATCATTTTCATTGTTGCATAATATTCCATTGTAAGAATACACCATGATTTATTTATTTCTTCTAATACTGGAGGACATTTGACGTTATTATTAGTGGCCCAGTGCATGAATTCATGCACATCAAAAGGAAAATAATTAGAAGAAATATTTTAATATCGCTATTTGCCCTTTCTCTATAATAGAAGTGTCAACCAAATTCATGATCAACAATGACAGGTCAAAATACATGCATGTGATTGGAGCCAGTGAGAGTTTTAAATGCTTAACTAGAGGCCCAGTGCATGAAATTTGTGCATGGGGGGGAGGGTGGGCTCCTCTGCCCAGCCTGCACCCTCTCAAATCTGGAACCTTTCAGGGGATGTCTGACTGCCTTTCACAATCCAGGACTGCTGGCTCCTAACTGCTTGCCTGCCTGCATGCCTGATCATCCCAACCCCTCTGCTGACTGCCTGATCACTCTTAACCACCTCTGCCTGCCTGATCATCCCTAACCACCTCTGCTTGCCTGCCTTATCGCCCCTAACTGCTCCCCTACTGGCCTGATCACCCCTAACTGCCTCTGCCTCACCCTGCACCTGGGACCCAGGATTCCCTCCTCTGGCCAGTCGCAGGCACCAAGGACCTGGGCTTCCTTCCTTGTGGCCGGCCACAGGCACCCAGGACCCAGGTCTGCTAAGCCTGGGCCGGCTGCAGCCACAGCCTGGCTGGTCCCCATTCATCTCTCATGAGCTCATTTGTACCTGGCTGGTCCCTGTCCTCTCTCCCCAGTGTTGAATGTCTGAGTTGTTACTGCATGATGGAGTGAGGGTATGATACTATTTGCAAATTAACTCATTATTATATAGGATAATGCTAGAGTGAATATTCTTTACACAACTCTTGGAATAAATCTGAACACACTTTCCTGAGTATACTTAGAAGTGGATTTGTTGGCTCACAAGGTATATAAGTTATTTTAGAAGATATGCCAAGTTATTTTTCAAAAGTGGTTGTATCGGTGTGCACTCTCACTGTGAGTAGATGAGTTTCATTGCTTTAACATCTTTTTTAAAAAATTATTTATTTTTTTAATCTTTATTGTTCATGTTATTACAGTTGTTCCTCTCCTCCCCCCCATAGCTCCCTGTTCCCACTCCACCCTCTGCCCTTACCCCCCACCCACTATCTTTCTCCATAGGTGTATGATTTTTCTCCAGTCTCTTCCTGCACCCCCAATACCCCTTTCCCCCTGAAAATTATCATTCCACTCCCTTTCTATGCCCCTGATTCTATTCTACTCACCACTTTATTCTGTTCATTAGACTTTTTTTATTCACTTGATTTTTAGGTTCACTTGTTGATAGCTATGTATTTGTTGTTCATAATTTTTATCTTTACCTTTTCTTCTTATTCCTCTTCTCAAAGGATACCTTTCAGCATTTCATATAATACTGGTTGGGTGGTGATGAACTCTTTTAGCTTTTTCTTGCCTGTGAAGCTCTTTGTCTGACTTTCAATTCTGAATGATAGCTTTGCTGGGTAAAGTAATTTTGGTTGTAGGTTCTTGCTATTCATCACTTTGAATATTTCTTGCCACTCCCTTCTGGCCTGCAAAGTTTCTGTTGAGAAATCAGCTGACAGTCATATGGGTGCCCCCTTGTAGGTAACTGACTGCTTTTCTCTTGCTGCTTTTAAGATTCTCCCCTTGTCTTTGCTCTTGGCATTTTAATTATGATGTGTCTTGGTGTGGTCCTCCTTGGATTTTTTTTTGTTTGGGGTTCTCTGTGCTTCCTGGACTTGCAAGTCCATTTCTTTCACCAGGTACGGAAAGTTTTCTGTCATTATTTCTTCAAACATGTTTCAATATCTTGCTCTCTCTCTTCTTCTGGCACCCCTATAATTCTGATGTTGGTACGCTTAAAGTTGTCCCAGAGACTCCTTACACTATCTTCATATTTTTGGATTCTTTTTTCTTTTGGCTTTCTGGCTGGGTGAGTTTTGCTTTTTCATGTTTCAAATCTTTGACTTGATTATTGCAAACCTCTAGTCTGCTGTTGGATCTCTGTATATTATTCTTTATTTCAGTCAGTGTATGCTTAATTTCTAGCTGGTCCTTTTTCATATGTTGAGGGTCTCACTAAATTTATCGGCAGCCTCTAGAATATTCTTGAAAAGCCTTATAACTGTGGTTTTGAACTCTATATCCAGTCGTTTGCTTTCCTCCATTTCTGTCATTTGTGACCTGTTTCTTTGTCTCCACATTTTGGCTGCTTCCCTGCGTTGACAGAGTGGCTTTAATCAGCTGTGTCTATGGTGGGAGAACTTCTATGCTGGAGACACCCTTATGGGGCAAGACTTGCTTCAGTGGGGCTTTGGTGCCCACTAAGTCTGCCCCCTGAGTGCGTCCCTTATGAGTCTGAGGAGTTGTAGACTAGGTGGTCCCACTCTGACCACTGGGTACGCTGGCTCTTGGAACTCCAAGGAGGTGCTATTTTAGCTTCTGCCTGGGACTTCCCAGCCTTTTATATTTAAAAGCCTCTGCATGTAGCTTGGGTGGGGTGGGGTCTCGGGGTGTCTACAGGGTGGAGCAACCAGCTATGGCTGATTCTCAGCCCTGCCCTAAGAGGCACCGGGTCTCAAGCCACTCTGGAGTTCCTCCTGGTGCCAGATGGTGCCAGATAGTCCAGCTACTCTCCATATGATTCTGAGTCCCCAGAAATTCATCTGGAACTGGAGTTCAGAGCTGTCTGTAGCTTGTGCCTCCCTCTGGTATGAAATTCTGCCAGCCCTTTCTGCAAGCCCCTTCGAGCATGCCTCCGTACCTCTGCACTTTATTTCTGCACCTCCTCTGCATCTCAGTCTCTTTCTAGTTGTAGAATTTCCACTCAGCCAGCCTCCCTGTGGGTCTGGGTGGTGTCCATTTTTTCTTTTCATTGTGGTTTTGAAATAGTTTGCCCAGCAGCCATTCTGGTATTCACCTATGCCACCATCTTGGTTTCCTTAAAATTTATTTTTTTGTTTTAACATCTTTATTTTAATATTATATTTAAAACTTTAAGCAATTTGGTGTTATATTTCTCACAAGAGAAAAATTCTGAGATGCCTCAATTAAATTATAGCAGGCCACAGGCTGAGTGGAAGAGACAAGAGAGGTTAATCAGTTAATGGCCATGGGCCTGAAACCAAGAAAAGATGGCTAATATTCCTGAATGTATGTTGAAACTTAGTGGGTTTCATTAAAAATATATTTTTATTGATTTCAGAGAGGAAGGGAGAGGGAGAGAGAGATAGAAACATCGATGATTAGAGAGAATCAGTGATTGGCTCCCTCCTGCATGCCTCCTACTGGGGACTAAGCCTGCAACCCAGGCATGTGCCCTTGACCAGAATCGAAATCAGGACCCTCCAGTCCACAGGCCGATGCTGCATCTGCTGAGCCAAATCTGTTGGGGCTAAGTTGAAACTTTGAATCAACGTCCAGGAGGCTATGCCAGTGATTATCTAGAAAGAATAGCAGACCACCAGATGCTACCACATACTGCTTATGTATGAACTTTCCAAACTGTTGCCCACAACCAATCCAGAAGCATCAAGTAATTCTTTCTTATGGACTATTCACCCATCCCAGAACTACTCCCTCTTAACCTTCTCCACTCCCCCTTATTTATGTCATATTTCTTTCAAAAGTTTATATTTTTCTTCCCCAAACACTGTATAAAAGAACCCATTAACCCCAGGGTGGGGGACATGTTCATCTTCTCTATCTAGCTCTGCTGCTAGTGGTTTAGACTGCATGCCCCAGGACTTGGTCCTTTTTTCTGGCTAGCATATGGATCAACAAACTCTTTCTTCAGGATAGCTTTCAGCCTTGAAGGTTTTTGTTTAACATCTTAGCGTTTTAATTTGCTTTTCCCATCCATAGACAACTGCTCATCTACCTCATATCCCCATAGGTTTGTCTATTCTAGACATTTCCTGTAAATGGAATCATATAGTATATGGTCTTTCGTGACTGACTTCTTTCATTTGAATATTTGTGTTGTTTCTGCTTTGAGACTATTATAAATAATGCTGCTATGAATATTCAAGTCCCTTATGAGATACATGATTTGAAAATATTTTCTCCCATTCTCTAGATTATTTTAACTTTCTTGATGGTGTTCTTTGAAGCACAAAATTTTTAGATTTTGATGAGACTGAATGTATTTATTTTTCTTTTGTTGCTTGTACCTTTGGTGTTATTTACCAATGTTGTCTTGATAAACAGAAATTCTTAATGTTTTTACTACTATCATTGGTGCCATAAAAAATCTTATGCAATTCACCTTTGCATTTATAGTAAAACTATCTATTCTATCTTTCCATGTCCATGATATAAAGCCTTAAGGGATAATTTTTTTCAGAAAGTAATATTAAAAAACAGTTTCATCTCCACTGATAAGTTGACATGTATCCTCCATTTGGATATTTCCTTCTGTTTATTTAGAAAACTCAAAGATAATTTTAAAACTTTAATTGAAAAATATGCATAAAGAAAATAATATTATAAGCGTACAATTCAGTGAATTTTTAAAAACCGACACACCTGTGCAACCAGCAAGGTTGGTCAACTTTATCAATCTTCATAAAGAACTTTGGTTTCCCTGTTTTTCCTGTTGTTTTTCTGTTTTTATTTGATCAACTTTGATTCTGATCTCTATTATTTTCTTTCTTCTGCTTACTTTGGGGATTATTTGCTTTTTAATTGCTTTTTAAAGCAGAATTTTCTTCTTTTCTGCTACCAACTACTGTTTTAATGGCATCCAACAAATTTTGATACGTTATACTTTCATTTTCATTCCATTGAAAATGCTTTATCATTTCTCTTTTGATTTCCTCCTTGGCCATGAATTAGTTTAAAGTGTTCTGTTAGGTTTCCAAATATTTCAGGATTTTCCAGAGATCTTTCTGCTAGGGATTTCTAATTTAATTCCAGTGTCATCAGAGAACATATTCTGTATAACTTGAATCCTTTTCAATGTAATGAGATTTTTTTCCATGTCCCAGAATATGATCTACCTCAGTAAACATTCCATGTATACTTGAAAAGAATGTGTCTTCTACAGATGTTGGGTGTAGAATTATACAAATGCCAACTAAGTCAGGTTGGTTGATAGTGCTATTCAAGTCTTCTACGTCTTTACTGATTTTTCTCTTGTAGACTATATTTTAAAAATTTTATAAAAAATGCAATATCTGCAACTGAACTCAAATATTACTGTGTTATTTTATTTTATTACAATATTTTCCTTTCCTCTGGCACACGCATGTGTGCATGCATACACATACAGTCACAAATTCAGAGACCACAGAGCTGGAATGAAATGCAGCATCTAATTGTGATACTGCACCTTTGAACAAATGTTATTACTTAAGAAAGCACTTTTGAAACCAGGTTATCTTATCTTCCCCTAGCTGACCTTGTAAGCTACTTAATTGCAAAATGTGTTTTTATTCACGGTGTCTCTTACTATTTTATTCTTCATGCCAAGTCATGCTCCCACTGCAAGCAAGACAGGCAGCAAACATATGTTGTACATAGTTGTACAACAGTGTTTCTTTTTAAAAAAATATATTTTATTGATTTTTCACAGAGAGGAAGGGAGAGGGATAGAGAGTTAGAAACATCGATGAGAGAGAAACATCAATCAGCTGCCTCCCGCACACTCCCCACTGTGGATGTGCCCGCAACCAAGATACACGCCCTTGACTGGAATCGAACCTGGGACGTTTGAGTCCACAGGCCGAGGCTTTATCCACTGAACCAAACCGGTTAGGGCAACAGTGTTTCTATTTTAACCAGATAGATAAATAATTTAAAAACTTTGCATTCTACAAAATTGCACATAAAAATAATGTGTTTGGGGAGGGGAAAGGAAATAGTATGGCCACAACACTTGAAACATATTTAACTTTGTAACCAGAATGCTAATAAAAATAGTAATTATCCTATTAAAATACTAGCACTCAATAAATTTCCACTATCGTTTGTACCCAGGATCATTGCTGATATTTGTAGCTTAAATCCTTGAGGGTATCTGCCTTCCATAAATAACATCATCATCCAAATTTGCTCTGGATCTGCTTTCTTCAACAATCAATTCTTTTTTAAAAAATATATTTTTTACAGAGAGGAAGAAAGAGGGATAGGGAGTTAGAAACATCAGTGAGAGAGAAACATTGATCAGCTGCCTCCTGCACACCCCCTACTGGGGATGTGCCCACAACTAAGGTTCATGCCCTTGACCGGAATCGAACCTGGGACTCCTCAGTCTGCAGGCCGATGCTCTATCCACTGAGCCAAACCCGTCAGGGCAACAATCAATTCTTTTTAAACACAAGGGAAATGTGTTTTCTGCTTCTTCATCTATTGCTACAGCTTCACCAGATATCACTGCCATGTTGAGGTTGGCCCTGCAGACCAAGTCACTGCTACTTAATGATTCCATGTCCTCCATGCCTCAAATGGCCAATGGCACCCCAAAATGCCCACTAGACAAATTCTACTGACTGGTCCTCCTCTGAGTGCCAGACCAGGTAATGGAGCACGATATACTTGATCACCACCAAGTTTAAGGCTGGAGTGGGGCCAGACAAGTTTGGCTTCTCTGAGGGAGCTGTTGAAATCTGATGTGGGCTCCATTCAGAAAAAAACAGCTGTGTGGCAGGAAGAGAGGACTGGAGGCCGCCTGGTACAGCTGGGGCAGGATGAGGGTGCAGGGTGCTGCAGTGGAAGGGATGGGAGGGTTGGTCCTTGAGGGAAGGATCGAACAGCAGTGAAGACAAGATTCTGCAAGTCTCTTCAGAAGGGAGTCATCATTTTTTCCTTTTGTCAGTCCTAGGAGCCACATATACTTACCCTGATGAGCCAGTGACCTTCCAACCAGTCTGAATTGTCTAGCAGAACAACCAGGTACTAGGGCTTCACTATTTTTTGCAGAAATCTTAACCCAACCAGACTGGTTCCAATTGTGCTGCCATAAACTTAGTATTGCTTCAGAAAGTTTCTCTAGATGCTCTCCATTTTTAATACAAAGACCTCATCTTCTTAGAAGAGTTGTGACGTCCTTTATGAGGAGAGGATCTCCATGCTCTTTGGGGGAGGGGGATTACCCTTGCAGTAGGTAGCACAACACTGGGCTAAATCTTTTTCCTCCAGATGGAATTCTACCCCAAGCTTAGGACCATTTTTTTTTTTGGGGGGGGGAGTTCTTACATAGCTTAATGCCACAGAAGGAGACAAGATCTGCTGATACCAGCTGGGAGTTTATAATACCAGAAAGATACAACATTCTGGGTTTCATGATTCAGGCTATGGGAGATGAGAATCTAGGTATGGGCTGCTTACCTGTTCTTTCTGCAACGAATTGTGAAGCCAAGAAAGAAGACTATAAGAAGAAGTCCACAGCTGAGAAAAGTCCAAACAATACCCACGAGGGCAGGAGATAGTGAAGAAATGGTCTTACTGTGGTGGGAAGAGGTCTGAGAACAGAATAAAGAGAAGCTGTTAGGAATGAGATTTTTTTGTAGATCAAATGTGAACTGCCCCATCATCACCAAAGCCTGAAAATGCATGTCCTTCATTAACATTTCCTCCTCCACCACCCCTCTCTCCCCGCAACACATGTATTTCTGAGCAGCCCTGACACCCCGGGGCTGCTTACTTACAATTGTTGTCTTGCAGAGATCATGAATGGGTCTCCGATCCAGCTCCTGGCCAGGTAAACTGTCACACAAGTCAGAGCAGTTTATTTCAGGCTCCATGTCATCACAGGCCCCTCTTGGTGAGTGTGTATTCAGTCTTGATTACCAGCTGGTAGGGAACCAGCAGATCTTTGTGTAAAACATAAGAACATCTCAAATCTTGTCTTCAGAGGTGCCATTTTGGGGCTGGCGCAAAATCAGGATGGACAACTCGTTCAGGTGGAAGCTAGGGCTTGTCACTAAGCTCCTTCCTCAGCCACCCTCCAGGCTCTCTAGGTGCCCTGTTGCCAGTGCATTCCATGTGAGTCAGGAGTGGGCATCTCGGTAACCACAAAGTGATGCTTCTGGCTTGCCACCAGATGGCAGTCACTGCTCCAAGTACTCACACAGGTCCCGAAGGAAAGCAATCAAACCTGTTAAAAGTAAATTATACATTTATGTATATGTAAATGGTCTATTAGAGGTTAAAATATTTCATATTTTTTAATTATATGGTTACATTTTTATTATACACAGTTATATACTTTATTATATATAACAAAGGTTTAAAATAGTATACTTAAATAAAATATACTGTAAACCTCTTTAAGCAATCATTTAAAAACAAAGGCAAAGCACATCTGACAATTAGATATAAAGCATTAGAGATATAAAGCCCTACAATCTTTCTTTAGATCCTTTTTATGGCCCAGCACTGTAAAAGTTTTAGTTCAGAGATGTGAAGCACACCTTCCTTTTTTCCCTACTGAGAAATCCCCTGCCCTTCCAAGATCTTTCCATGCAACTCATGGCTTAAGCTCTGTCTGATCCTGGGGGATGGGGGCTCTGGTGCCCCCCGCTGTCTGTATGCAATGTCTGGCGGTCACTCTGGCTCTTGTTCTCTTGGGGAATGGAGGGACTTTCTATGTCCACTCAGCTGGGGGCACAGGAGAATGTATGAGCTCTTTGCCAGTAGTTTTCTGCTTGTTTTTAAGCTGTTAGACCACTGGAAGGAGTGGGGTCGGCCACTTGGCTAATAGGGGGAGAAACTGAGGACTTTCGGAATGTCCTCAGAGTGAGCAACTGGACAGAGGATGGCGTTATTTCCCTCAGAAGATGCTCACAATGCGAATAGTGTGATATTCTACCTATAAGGTAGAATAGAAGTTCTACCTTATAGTAGAAATACAGAAAGACTCAATTTAGCCTCCGCAGAGAAGGTAGGCAGGTCCCTAATTCTTTAAAGCATTCTATCACTTAATACAGAAAACAAATCTGAAATTTTACCAGTGGAAATTTATAAGAGGATATCACTTCTGTTTTTAAAATAGCTTAGCACAACTTTCTTTTATTTTGGACAAAAACTGGAAGAGGAAAAAATATTAATTATTGCAATTGCCACAGAACATAGAATTTCTGTTTAAGCCAGAAAATAGTGACAGGTGTAGAATGCCATCTTTGGATTCTGCGTGCTTAAGCATGAACAATATAGCACCAGGTGCTGCCTACTCATTGGCCTCTCCTATGGGCCTGAATTATTTACCAGGTTCATTATAATGAAATCCCAAGAGAACTAACAGCTACTATCGCCTGTCAAGACATTTAAATTCTTGTGCAGTCTAGTCAGATTACTCAATGCAAAATTAATAAGTAAATATAAAAACATGACTATTTGCATCCTAATCTAATTGATATTGCTAAAAAGACCTTTTGTTCTTTTTCTTCTATTTAAAATTAGACATCTCCCATTGTGCTTATAGCACAAGAGTAATATTGTAAGCTTTAGTGAAACCTGTACTACATGATAGCTTTGAAGGTATATTTTTCCTATATTTTCCTTTTTAAATTTTTAAATGTTTTTTATTGATTTCAGAGAGAGGAAGGAAGGGAGAAAGAGAGATAAAAACAACAATGATAAAAGAGAATCATTGATTGGCTGCCTCCTGCACGCCCCATACTGGGGATTGAGCCTGCAACCCAGGCATGTGCCTAACCAGGAACTGAACCATGTTGTCCCTGAACTCACTGAGCAGCATTGGCTGGACTTCTCTTTTAATCATATTGGCAAATAAATACACTAATATTTGAGCCATTATCAAGTCCATCTTCGTGTATCCTTAAATCAGAATGAAGTATATATCAGTGTGTGTGTGTGTGTGTGTGTGTGTGCATAACTTCATTTTGTCCTAACTACAACAATGTCATGCCAGGTAAACAACATCAATCCCTTGTTTTCAAATAAAGAAACTTAAGAGCAGAGAAGTGAGGAAACTTGCTTTGGAAACTTGTTCTGTAAAGGCAGGACTTGAATCCAAGAATTACATTCCAAAACCAATGTCCTCCTAGCACACACCCTTGGGTGGCAGACACTCTGGACTGACTTCTCCTGAGAAGACATCCAATGGTCTGGGGGGTATTTTCATGTTTATTTCACGACTACACATTCCCTGCAGTGTGGCTCACAAGAGTCTGTGTAAATCAGTCTTTCTCAACTGCTGTGAATTTTCATCCCCAGAGAACATGTGGCAATGTCTGGAGATATTGTGGTTGTCAAAACTGAGAGGAACCGTGGCCAGCGTGTTAAGTGGTTAAAGCATTGGCCTGGGCACTGAAGGGCCTGAGGTTTGATTCCCCATCAAGGGCACATGCCTATGTTGCAGGATCATTCTCTGGTCCATGTCGGGGTGTGTGCGGGAGGCAACCAATCCGTGTCTCTCTCATATCAATGTTTCTCTTTTCTCTCCTCTCTCCCGCCTTTCCTCTCTCTCTCAAATAAATAAATAAATAAATAAATAAATAAATAAATAAATAAATAATCAATCGTTGGGGGAAAAAGCCTCGGATGAGGATTAACAAAAAAACACAACATAAATTGAGAGGAGGGTGCTATTGACATCTAGTAGGTAGAGGCCAGGGATACTGCTAAATATCCTTCAATTAACAGGGTGGTCCAAAGAACAAAGAATTCTCCGGCCCCAAATGTCAATAATACTAAGATTGAGAAACCCTGATCAATACTGGATCCTAGAAGGCTGACAATTTTAAGTTCAAATCATCCTTGGGAGATTGTGTGAATACGATGGGGTTGTCCATCTGGACATAAATTCCCGAGGGGATAAATTTCTGAGTACATTGCAAAGGCCCCCTGGGACAGACTGAACTCACTGGCATGGGACTTTGCATGTGAGGTTCCCCTGCAGTCCATGGATAACCAGTGGAGAGACCTTACATAACATACTGGGCTCCCCCATGGGTAGGCAATCAACTCCAATGTTCGCACACATTCACAGAGATTCACACATGAGGAGCTGGTGAAGCAATGAATGGCTCAGTATCGAGAAGAGAGAGTTGGATGATACAAAAAAAAATAAGAAAATCAATCTTTAAGAATTAAAAATAAATTGAAATAAATGAACCAAACTATATCAAGTTGATGCTATAATCACATAGAGAAGAATTATTTTAAATAACAATAACTTGATTATATATCCTAAGGACAAAAAAAAAAAATACCCACAAAGAAGCATTAAACTGAATTAAGTGGGTACTGTTCCTAGTTTATATATGAATCCACACATATAAGAATCTATTAGACAAAGCAAATAAATAATTATATTTATGTCATTGGGAACTAAGATTTTCAAAGCCAGAGAAAAGAGATACACACAAAATAAAATAAGTTAAAAAAATGTTCAGCCTTTAGTATCAGTGGGAAATGGCAGTATGAACTCAGAATATTTTTTTAAAAACATTCATATTTCCCAATCTGTTAGCTGAGGCTTGGAAATAATTATAACTCAGTAATAATAAACACTCCAAGTGTTCAGATCGTGGTCTTTAAAGCCAATTTTCACTAAAATAAATCTGCTTTCTTTAGCAAAATTGACAATTTATGGAGCTGGAAATGTACAACATGAACCTGGGACATCTTATTATACGAGAAAACAAGAGTATCAGAGCAGAGTCATGTCAAAATGATACAGTCATGTCAAAATGACAACTGCCTCTCACTAGCCAATGACAGGATAGTTTCAGCATCAAAAATAATAATAACTGTAGTGCATTGAAACATACATGCACATAGTAGGCACTCAATAAATACTTACTGAATGAACTAATGAATTTAGCATTGTAGGTATTAATAAGCTACTATTGAGGGTGTGATTTACAGCACTGACTTAGTGGCTCCTCCAGGAGGACACATGGTATAATTTCTCTTCTTCTCAAATATCAGGAAAAGTTACCTTTTTTCTGGAACATTTTTATCACATGCGTACTATGTTTCTCTCTTTGCTTTTTTCTTTTTTCTTTTTCTTTTTCTTTTCTTTTCTTTTTTTTTTTTTTTTTTTTTTTTTTTTTTTTTTTTTTTTTTTTTTTTTTTTTTTTTTTTTTTTTCTTGCTGGGAAGATCTCCTTATGTCTTTATTTTTTTTCCCACTACATATTTAAAGTAAAAGCAGAAGAAAGGGGTACAGTTGGAATAACAGGGATGTTTCCACCCAATGTGAGCAAACAGATACATTATTTGAAGTCCCACACCTCAGGTTACCCACTAAGAAAGATAAGACAGAGCCACAGGCAAATGCATAAAAAATGTATCTATTCAAACCACCACCACCAACAGCATGGTACTCAATGTTCACTAAGGCTCCTTCTGGCACCAATGTTGTCTGAGGTAACAGTTCTCTGCTAACCATGCTCATGTAGGCAGCGGGTAATTACAAACAGCAGGAAATCTGAAATGCATTTTTAATTACCTTTGAATGCACTGAGTTATGTTCTGGTAGCAGATTTGCAAACATCCTGAATATGGGTCACTTCTACTAATAGTAAATCCACGTCTATTCTCTGTGCATACACCGCGTTTCATGGGGGCAGCAAGCAGGCGCAAGCAGGTGCAAGCAGGGCAGAGGGGGTTCAGTCTCCCTAAGACCATCTGCCACAAAGATTCTCAGTCCAGAATGGCCCACAGTTGTAAATACTTTCTAAGAGAGTGTGGGTGTGAGATTAGGGTAGGGAAATATTGCAGATATAAGAAGAGCTAGTTCAGCCAGGGAAGGAAGGTGAAGTTACAGATATGGTAGAGCTGGAAGAAGCTCGGATATCATACAGTCCAATCTCTTCATTTTATGGATCAGAAAATACCCTCCACAGAGGCTGAGAGGCCCAGGATCACACCGAGAGTGTAGGAATAAAACCTGGGTCTCCCAAGTTCAGTGCTCTTTCTATAATACTTTAAAAGATCTTTAAAGGAAGCTATGGTTGGTATTTTGCACATTTGGGACAGTGGGGCAGAGGCCTGGGCTTGGGAAAGCGGGCAGAGTCATAAGGGTAACAGCTTAGGGCTTGGTTAGTGAGTGGTCTGTGGAGGAGGTCCCAGGGAGACATGAAAGACGGTGGAAGGGGAAAGAATATTCTCTTGGGAGATTTTAAGCTTTGAAACTTGTACATTTTCTCCCTAATGATATAAAGTAGACTGTATTTATTGTTTCTCAGAACTTCAGATCTGCCTTATAAAAGAGGGGGAGATGATAAAAGTTTCCTTTTAAAGCCTTTGAAGTGCCTCCAATTGAGGTCTCTGCAGACTTTCAAGGTTTCTGAGTAACCATCCCAAGGACCCTGAAGCAGGGCCCCCTCAGGAATTCTTGATTCCCCAAAGGGAAGAGCAGGGAAGAGAGGTGGCTGCTCCAAACACATCCTTCGGGAACTGCAGAAGCAGAATGGAGTCACTGTTATCCCTTGGCAGGGGTGGGAGGTGGTGGGTGGGGGGAAGGAGAGTAGACTTCACGCACTCCTTTAGGCTTTGAGATCTTTGGGTTTTGTATGAATTCTTGAACTGTATCACCATTCTTTCCTAATCCCCATGTTCCAAAGCCTCTCTCCTCCTACGCTTTCCAACACACTGCTAGTGATCTTCCCACAATCTGGGGGACATTTGCTCAACATTTTACAAGGCTGTACACAGGCTCTTAGCTTCAGAGTGTAACTTTTCTTCCACTAAACCTGACTTCTCCCTTTGCTAGACAGTGTTTAAACTTTTCTGGTTGTGTTGTACCCAGATGTCGCGATCCCCAAAGACTACGAGTGAGCCCCAAAACCGCTGTAAAAACATGAGGGCCTTTATTATTCAAGTTAACTTGGACTTCCCACGCTCACCCACCGGCCACCGGCACAGCCACACGGCAGGGCAGGAAGTGCGGGTTTCAGGCAAAACAAAGGATTTATAGAGCTGGAAGTAGTGGGTGGGGTAATGTGTGTGGCCCCTGTTGATTGGTCGAGGGAAGGTCCTGGGCCGGGCATTTCCTCTGCATCCCTATTGGCAGGTCTGCACTCTCGCACCGCCCTTCCGCCCTTACAGTTGCTTGGTAGAATTATACTGACTAAGAATGGCTATTGGATTGGGTCCCCCATGGGATCTGAGAAACAGTGTAAATAATAAGTTTAACCATAAACAGTGGTCAACTGAATACCGAGCACATCCTGAATACAGGGCTAGTTCAATCCTCCATCCCCATACTTGGAATTTGACTTCACCTCACATATCCTAGAACCACCAGGTGTAATGAGTGGCACTGAAAGGGACAAAGCTGAGGCTGAATTTAAACCTCAGAGACATCATTTTCAGTGGCTTTGGTTAGTTACTTAACTTTGGTTAGTTACATTTCTTACAGGTCTCCTCAATGAAGTCAAGATAATACTGCCCACATCTCATAGGTTTTGTTGGTGATTAAATCATAGTATGTATAGGATGTATGCAAATGTAATCTACACATACTAGATCATCAATGAGTATCAGCTTCTTTCATTTCTGAGCTAAAGAAGGGTCATCTGTACAGGAGACTTGGGGCACATAACAGATTATCCATGTTGTTTCCTTAAATTTCCTAACAGAATCTCAAGTTCTGAGTGATTAATGCATCTTTTAACATGAAGAACAATGTTCTCTGTACTATATTTCAAATCAGATTTTGTAAGAATAATGAATTATAGATCTCAATGGTAGAGACCACATTCATTAATTCAATAAATACTGATTGACCAGCTATTATGTGCCAATTACTATGCTAAAAAGCTAGGGATGCAGCAGGGACTGAGTCAACATGGCGTTGCCTAGTACCTAGCACCTGGCACAAAATAGGTAATCAATACCTATTTGTTGACGTGGACGCAGAGGCATTCAGAAAACATACAGCATAGGAGTCCTAGACTCCTGGGAATGGTCCTCAAGACTGTCTGGATACTCTTATCACTCAGGAGAAACCGGAGTTTTGATCCGCGAAGGAGAGCTGGATCATCTTACTCTGATACACTAAGAGCATCTCCTGCTCTCTGAGCCGTACACGGATGTATTTTGCTGACCCTCAGCTATAAGTTCACACAACCACACAAAATGGGCCGTCAGCCACTACTTCCTTATAGATGGATCCTAGAGATCTGTTAGTATTCTACACTGTTGCCAGGGACTGGAGTTAGAAGTTTAAAAACAAAACAGCAACGTACCAAAACCCTTACCAACTTCCCAGAGTTGCGTTGTTACCTAAAAGCACTTAGGTACTATTATGCAAATTGATTTCCATAAAAACCAGTCACAAATGTCAATTAGTGCTCATTAATATGCAATAAAATTCTAATTTGAAAACTATTAAGAAGCAAGAATGAATTCCTCTTGGCTGCCCTCCTTTGATGAGGACTGCTGTGAAGAGCTCTATGCTGTTATCCAGTGAAACAGCAAGGTGTCACAACAGATGAAGCTCCAGGCACCAGAAGGACCAGAGAGAATGATCACTTGAACATTTGAGAGGCTGGTTTGGACAGCTCAAGTTCTATGCTGCTACAGCTGAGACCTCTGTCCTGTGGGGTACTCAGCACATAGGCTGAGTGAATTCGTTAGTATCTCTCTTACAAACAGATGCATGGTGATACCAAGCAATCTTTCAAAGAACATTTGTGAGAGTACCACACCGCTGGGAAAAGGTAAATAAAACTTAGTTCCTGCGGGTCAGTCTGTTCAGGAGACTGAATATTCTACTCTTCAAAGGAAGAGAAATTCAAAGCCCTTGGAATTACAGGGGCCCTTGGTCAGAATTTTTATAAGTGAACTTACATGTTGTGTCTCTAAATTCCAATTTTAGTTGGACATAGGATTTCTCTAAACTGTTGCTCACTGTTGCTGCGCAACCCAAGACACTTGTGTGAGAGCAATTCAGGCTCTTTGAGGATAAAGATGAAAAATATCAGCTCTCAGTATTGTCCTTACCCAACTGTCCTAAACTTGCTCTGGAAGCAAGGGGTAGAGAATAGGCTTTCCTAAGTATAGTTTAACACAGTGGCTATCAAACTTTACTGCACATCAGAATCACCTCCAGAGTTCTGATTCAGTAGGGCCTGAGAATCTGCATTTCTAGTAAGTCTCTAGGTGATGCTGCAGCTGCTTATTTAGAACTCATACCATGAGCACCCCCATCCAGCTAAATGAAATATAGGGCTTTCGCCAAAGTTTAAGCCACACAAACCATTGGAACACTGCTTTTATTCCAAGCTGCTGTGATGAGTCTCATGCACATGCTTATAGGCCAGATCATCGGAATTATTTATTAGAAATTAATTTCAGAGACATACCCTTGAGAAATTGGACACTTAAGAACATCACTCAATTTTTTTTCCACTCTTGAAAGCATGATGCATAAATATTGTTTTTTGGACATGAGATACTGATGGAAGTTATAGAGCCTATCCTGAAAAACATATATACATATGTACTATTTGACATACAAAAACAAGAGGGGAGAATCACAGGCTACCCATTATCACCTCCCTATAAATCCAATCCTAAGGAAAGGGGTTCATTTCAAACCACAACTCAGCTTCAACTGGGGATTTAAATATTTTTAATTAAGTTTTTCTCTTAAATCAAATATTTTTTCCTGGCTACCCACTAATAAAGAATGGATGGTAAAGATGGTGAGATGATAAACACTCTGACAAACTGTCACCAATTAAACAATTTTAGTAATCATTTTGGCAGAGAGAGCCAAGATGGTGGTAGAATAGGTGGAGATTGCACTCACCTCCTCCCACCAAACTGCAGTTACAACTAAAATGTAGAACCATCAACCTGAATAACCAACTGAAGACTTGGCTATAAATCTTATAACCAAGGATTTACAGAAGAAGCCACATAGAGACTGGTGGGAGAAGTGTATGCGCAAAAAGGTTTGGTCCTGCTACCACAGGTGGTGGCTGAAAATCTGAAAGGATATCTTGGCTGCAAAAATTCCTCCTGAGGAATGAAGGGTCTCAATCCCACATAGGGCTTTGGAACTGGGAAGAGGTACTCAAACAGTATCAGGCTATGAAAATCAGCCCCTGATTCTGTCTGCCAGGGAGAGGTGGGAGTTTGCACCCAGGTACCCTCTTAAAAGATCAACACACAAAATCTCATGCACAATCACTCACCCTCAGCTCTGGACAAGGAAGGGAGGAATAGACTAGAGTCGTGTGAGGACAAACTGGGGTTTGCGGCTCTGGGGAGAGAGCTGACGGGACAGCTGCCAGGGTTCCTATCCCAAGTCCCTGTCCTACACAGCAGGCATCATCTTTCTTGGGTGGAGCACTCCCCTACAAATGCAACAGCTTGGGGAAATGTAATATCTCCACCTTCTCAAATTCTTATTGTACACCATGTGAAGCTCATTCCCTGCAGAAGAGTCAGTTGCCTCATCATGGGCTTTTCCCTCATTGCCACAAGATGCCTGCCATAGCTCCAGGCAAAACAAACATGCAAGGGAGAAAGAAGGTACAAGAAGCAAAGCCAGCCACACTCATAGCTTTTTCAGCAAAGTAAAAGCTTTCTCAGAAGCCTCTCAGAAAACTTTTAGAGTTCAAATCTGTGTCACATAGCCTGGCTGGAGTAGCTCAGTAGTTGATCATTGACCCATGAACCAGGAGGTCATGGTTTGATTCTTGGTCAGGGCATATGCCCAGGTTGCAGGCTCAATCCCTAGTAGGGGGTGTGCAGGAGACAGCCAATTGATGATTTTCTCTCATCATTTCAGATGGCTAACTTGTTGTACCCTCACATAATAGAGTGCTACTAAACTCTCTGGCCTCTTCTTTTTTAAAAAAAATATATTTTATTGATTTTTTTTATAGAGAGGAAGGGAGAGGATAGAGAGTTAGAAACATCAATGAGAGAGAAACATCAATCAGCTGCCTCCTGCACACTCCCCACTGGGGATGTGCCTGCAACCAAGGTATATGCCCTTGGTTGGAATCGAACCTGGGACCCTTCAGTCCTCAGGCCGATGCTCTATTCACTGAGCCAAACCAGTCAGGGCTCTGGCCTCTTTTGTTTTTTTT
>PVJC01025125.1:8262-25075 GCA_004026665.1 Murina feae | reverse complement strand
GCCATCCTGGGTCTGCTGCCTGGCTTTGCCCCCCGGGGGCCACCGCAGGGTGTCCAGGAGCACCCGTCCAGGGTCTGCTACCTTCATCCGCCCCCCAGGGGCCTCCACAGGGCGTGCGAGAGCGTCTGCTGCACAGTGCGGAGAATCCAAAGCCAGTTCACTGCCCAGCTCCACCCCGGGTGTGTTTGCTCAGCAGCAGGGCCCCACCAAGGGATTCTGCACCAGCGTCCGCCCCTGGCTTGCCACCCAACTCTGCGCCAGGTGTATCCCCTCAGCGGTGGGGGCCCACCAGGCGTGTGCAATCGTGGGCCCTCTGGTGGGAAACGTCCAGGCCTGCACTCACCAGCCTTCCCACCCCCCAGTGCATGAACCCTGAAGGGGCTGTGGACAGCCTGAAAATGGCTCTCAGCCCCTCACCCAGGCTGGCCAGGCATGCCAGCAGGTGGACATGTCCCCCGAGGTGTCCCAGACTGCAAGAGGGCACAGGCTGGGCTGAGGGACCCCCACCCCCCGAGTGCACAAATTTTTGTGCACCGGGCCCCTAGTCCTATATAATAAAAGCCTAATATGCAAACTGTCCCCTTGACCGGGAGTACGACCAGGAGTTTGAATGCTTGCTATGATGTGCGCTGACCACCAGGGGGTGTCGCAGAACGTGGCAGATGTCAGTGACGTGGTGCTGACAGCGGGTGGCAGTGGAGGTGCTGCCGGCCCTGATGGGCTCCAACGACAGCGGGACAGCTGAGTGATGGTGGAGCAGGTGAGAGGGTGGTGCCAGGCCAAGGCAGGTGCAAGCAGGGCCCTGATTGCCCTGCCGATGGCCTGCAGACAGCAACCAGCGGTGGTGGCATGGGGCCACCAGGTGCTGAGGGAGCTGGGCAGAGGCCTAGGTGCTTCTCAGGGCCCAGAGGTCAGTTGAGACCTGCCCTCCCACGCCAGATGCTTGCACTTCGAACGCCAGACAGGCCTAGGAACTGCACCCGTGCACACATTTTTGTGCACCAGGCCTCTAGTAATAAACCACACCTATATAGTAAAGAGCCATGATTCCTCTCTTAATCATGATAAAAAATGTTTATGACATTTCAAACATAGGACTATTCAGTTTCCTCCTCTAGTACATAAGCAGTTCACAAATATTGGCTTTTTAAAAAAGCTCCATTTCCTATAAAAATGTATAGAAACTCTCTTCTAGATGTAAGAATCAGAATCAAGCTCCTGGATAACACAAACGCTGAGTCATGGCCCATATGTCTATTACATTTGCTAGACCCCAGACAGGATTCCCTGAAGGCAGATCCAGAAGATGTGTGAGAAGTCAGAATGATGAATGGCTGAATTCCATCATCCTGCTCACGCAGGAGCTATTTCAACCTTAAAAATGTGCTGCAGCACTTTTAAATTTTCCATACAGAAGACTCATTTGATTCAAGCTTCTTTCCATAAAGAAGACTTATTATAGTGTCTGAGATCAATGATAATCTCTATTTCGTTTTCTACTTATTATATCTAAAAATAAAAGCAATTATACATAAAGATAAAAATACTTTAAAAAGCATACCTACAAATGAAACAAATACATGATTGCATTCACAGAGCTCCAAATGAACCTTTGTTTTAATCACTGTTGCAGTATTTTTTTTAATGTGAATTTGTGGGAAACTCAGTCAAAAATTGTCAGCAGGTATTTGTAGAAAGTGACCAAAGAAACTGGAAATGAATTTGGTAAAACTAGGCTAGAACAATGAAAACACTGCAAATCAAAAAGAAATCTGATATCTCAAGTTTTAGAAAGTATACGCTGAATAAATAATGTGAGCTTGTAAGTAACTATCTAAAAAGTATTCAGAAAAACCATAGATTGGTGTTCAGTGGGAGACAATAAGACATGTTAGTCAGGAGCTTGGGCTCTGCAGTCAGTCAGAGCTGACTATGACTGCCTACTGTTACTCATAAGCTGGTAATCTTAGGGAAATTACCCATCCTCACCAAGTCTCAGTTTCCTGAGCTGTAGAGTGGATACAACTTCCATAACAGTGAATATAAGAATTTAACAGACTAGACTTACCTGAAGAAAGAAGTGCTGAAATGGAAGAAATGCAGCACAGCAAAACAGCTGCTTCAGAGAATAAGAGATGACAAAGTGAAACATGTTTATTCAAAGGCAGAGACTATTACAATGATAATATTTAAAATGATGAAAGACTTCAATCCTCTTATTTAAAAAGCCCCACAAATTCCAAGAATAATTGTTTAAAAAGCATATCACATAAAGTGAAGACAACCAGACACAGGAAATCCTAAAAAGCAGTCAGGGGAGAAAAAAACAAAAACGTGTTATCCTATATAATAAAAGGCTAATATGCAAGTGTCCCCTTGACAGGGAGTTCAACCAGGAGTTTGACCAAGGGATGGGGCAGGCCAGCCAATAAACTGCAGCCCCTCACACAAGCCAGCCCGATTGGCCCTGATCAGGACAGGCCAGCCAGACCCCACCCGTGCACAAATTCAGCCTCTAGCCTATAAATAAGTGACAATTAGAGTACCAGTTGACTTCTCAATAGTAATAGTGGAGGTCAACTAACAAAAGAATGGTAACTACAATGTACTGAAATAAAATAGCTATCAACTCAGAATTCTGTACACCGCAGAAATATCCTTAAAGAATAAGGATGTTCTTTACACTTAAAATTATTAAAATGGCCCTAGCCAGTGTTGCTCAGTGGGTAGAGCGTCAGCCCTCAGACTGAAGGTCTCCTTCCTTACCTCCCTTCCATTCTCTAAAAATCAATAGAAAAAGTATCTTCTGGTGAAGATTAAAACTACTAATATTTGGAGCCCTGGTTGGTGTGGCTCAGTTGGTTGGGCATCATCCTGTGCATCAAAAGGTTGCTGGTTTTATTTCTATTCAGGACACATGACAAGGTTGCAGGCTTGAACCCATGTGGGGGGCGTGCAGGAGGCAGCTCTCACATTGTTTATTGTTTTCTCTCCCTCTCCCTTCCTCTCTGTTAAAAAATATACATATATTTGGAAATACTCTTTAACCATATTAATGCGAAGTAAAATCATGATGAGATACAATCATATGCCCATCACTTTTACATTTCAAACTCTTCACAACACAAAGTTTTGGTGAGGCTGTTGAGCAAAAGGAACTCATACTCTGCTGATGGGAGTGTGCATTGTTACAACCACTTTGAAAAACTGGCATTATCCATTCATCAATTTTACACTTAGATGAAAGGGATGTTTTATGATCTCTCAATACTTAAAAGTTAACAATAAGAGAAAAAAAAGGAAAATTAACATATATTTCCAAAGATAAGCAATAGGAGAGGAGAATCTAGAAAGTAAACTCTACTTTGGAGAGCAAATTGAGTAAAAGGTAGACATTCTTTGCTCTACACAGAATTTCAAGGTTTGTGAATAAATCCTGAAACACTAAAAACTCCCATTACTTTACATACTTTCAAAGTAAGATGGTACCCAAGCTAGTACAAATACTTTTATCCATTTGAAGGAAGCAAAATCTGAGTCAATTGTTGGAGGCATTCTGCTACAAAAGAACCGGGCAGATCTCAAGTGCAGGGGAAAATCAGAGCAAAGAGCAGAGCATGCCCATTAATGAACGGTACTTGAACTTTTGGGGTAGTTGTTCTCAGAAGCCTTCCAGATAGTCCATAATCCAAGTGAATTATGCACTATTTGCAAAAGCATAAAGTAAGCAAAAGAAATGGACAAAGCACCCTCCTAAAGGCTAGTACAAAAGCCCAAATCTCGCTTCTTATTCTATCATAGAAATAAATGACTAATATGAGAACAGTGGCCAAGGCTATAGGTTAAGCATTTGAGAATACTTAAATAAATGCAAAACACACACACACACACAAAACACCATGTATAGTATTTTTTAAAAACCAAACAGTATTTATTTACATTCTATTTACTTTCAAAAGAATGAGGAAGCGAGGGGAAACATTTATAAAGAAGGTAGTTTCGTTTTACTTAACCCATTTGTGTTTTTCATGAAACAACAAAGATTTGACTTAGAATCACATGTCTAACATAGAAATAAATGACTAATATGAGAACAGTGGCCGAGGCAATATGTTAAGCATTTGAGAATACTTAAATAAATGCAACTTTTGGGGTAGTTGTTCTCAGAAGCCTTCCAGATAGTCCATAATCCAAGTGTACCACTATTTGCAAAAGCATAAAGTAAGCAAAAGTAATGGACAAAGCACCCTCCTAAAGGCTAGGACAAAAGCCCAAATCTCACTTCTTATTCTATCATAGAAATAAACGACTAATATGAGAACAGTGGCCAAGGCAATAGGTTAAGCATTTGAGAGGAAATGAGAGTATTTATCCTGTTCAGTTTTCCATCTCTAGCCATAACTGAAATTATACCTCTGCAGTCAGATGAAAATCTACTCCACTTCTAAGTAAACAGCAATATATATATGTTATAAAAGAACCATCTTTAGTAAAATCTGTCATAGCAGCCAACAAACCTTCAATAAAAGACGCAGATATCATAACACAGGACATTTAAGACTCTTTGTATAACAGTGAAAATCAGAATTTACACAGGAGATATCATAATTGGCTATTAAGGCAATAGCATCACAGTAATGGTACCCAGTGTCTTCTTCTTCAAGTATATACACAATTTCTTAGACTTGGTTATAACAAAGACATTAGTAAATAGGATGTACACACAATTATTTCTTAAACACCATGAAAAACAACAACAATAGCCTTGAATTTTCTAATAATTACAAACATGTTAACATTACTACATATTTCATAATGTTTAACTGATTTGTATACTTTAAATCTAGCAATGAGTTTTTAAAAAATACTGATAATGGCTCAACATGATTTTTGTGTGTGTTTTTTTTAATATCTTTTTATTGATTTCAGAGAGGAATGGAGAGGGAGAGAGAGATAGAAACATTAATGATGAGAGAGAATCATTGATCAGCTGCCTCCACCCAGGCATATGCCCTGACCAGGGATTGAACCATGACCTCCTGGTTCATTGGTCAACACTCAACCATTGAGCCATGCCAGCTGGGCAACTCAACATGTTTTGAAGTCAGATCATATTTATGTTTCAGTAGTCTGTATTTTCTGCTCCTCTTTCTTCCACCACCATCCTCTTTAACCACCCATTTACTCAAAACAACATCGGAGATCTCCACTGGCTGTGAAAGTATTACATCCGAAAACTTCTAGTTCTTTGAAATGGTTGGAAAGGGTTTTTTAGTGCCCACATTAGCATCTGTGGTTTTGGTTTTGGTTTTTCGGGAAACAGAAGTGCTTCACTTTCTGGTGTGGGAAATCGTTCTTGGTAGACTTCAGGGTAGGATTTTTGAAACTAAAAAAAAAAACAAACAAAAAAAAACACAGAGAGAGAGATCTACAATGAACCCAGAAAACAGATAGTCAATAAAATTGTTTTAATGTTGTTTTCCATTCAAAAAAACAAAAACAACAAAAAAGAAAACAGATCACAAATTTACTTGAACACATTTTTTATGTTGAATCATTTGATTCTACTTTTTTACATCTAATTCATCTTTAATTTGTACAATCTTCAAATAAACTTTTAATTTAAGTCACATCTTATATTTCCCCCACTGCCAACTGTAAATAAAACTTACTTTAAAAATAATCACAATTAACTCTGACTTGAAAATAACATGTTCTAAATAATTAAAATTTTGGTCAAACTACTTCTATCGTTTCTCAGCCCACCTCCTTCTGCCCAAATTGAAAACAATGTAGTATATATAATATTATGAAAAGCTTAAAGAGAGGCAGTAAGTTCTTCCTCTGCGCCTCACCACTGAACTCTTCTCCAAAATGACTGAGAAAAATATGATTGGGAATGCAGGACTCCAGGGATCTGTGTATAATCCTATACGTATGGTGTGATCAGGAATCGAGCTAGACGGGATTCAGTCTTTAAAAACAAAAGCCATTCATTTAACCATCGAACAATATTTGAAGAACTAGAAGCCCGGTACACAAAATTCATCCACGGGGGAAGGGGAAGGTCTCTCAGCCCAGCCTGCAATGACACCAGCGTCCCTCACCCCAGCCTCTGCCCTCCCTCCATGCAGCCAAGGAGCGGATGCTGGGCTTGCACTGCTGGGGCGATGTTGCCAACGTCCTGCCCCAGCAGCTATGGGTGCCACCATCTTTGTTGCGGAGTGACAGTTAATTTGCATATTACTCTTTTATTAATAGGGTTATATTATAGGCCTGATGCATCAAATTTGTGCACGGGGTGGGTGGGCTCTCAGTCCAGCCTGCACCCTCGCACTGTCCGGGAGCCCTTGGGGGATGTACTACTGATGGGGAGCAAGCCTAAGCCATCAGTCGGACATCCTTAGCACTGCCAGCTTCTGGCTGAGTGGCACTCCCCTTGTGGGAGCACACTGACCACCAGGGGCAGCTCCTGCATTGAGCGTCTGCCCCCTGGTGGACAGTGCATGTCATAATGACCAGTCATTCCGCAGTTTGGTCAATTTGCATATTAGCCCTTTATTATATAGGGTGTTCAATTTGCATATTAGCCTTTTATTATATAGGATTATTATATAGGATTATCACAGTAAACATATTTTGAGTTGAAAAACTATTGTCTGAAACCCTAAGCCATGTTGTTTAAACTTAGTGTTGCCTCAGGCAAGAAACCAATTTAACACTGGCTATCTAAAACCAAAGGCTTTTAATTTCTAGGCATTTTATATTTGTAAATTCAGTCTGATTTCAAAGAAATCTGTCACTTAATAGCTTATCTAAATTTCAAGTAATTTCCCTACTAACTCATATCATATGCCACATATCAAAATAAAACAAATATTAGAGAATAAATGGTAAAAGATGTACTTTGGAGAATAAAGATGTGGGAAACTGACCACAACCTATGTGTAAAAATCATTGAGACTTCTGGAATACATGAACTAAACAATAGAATTTCAAAACTGCTAACTCAGAAGACGAGATTCGCACAAAACCTATTAAAATAGAGAATAAAAAAAAAACCATAAGAACTATAGGGAGTATAAATTACTAATAAAGTATATCCCTTTTTACTCGGAAAACTACAGGACATTGAAAAAAGACAAACAGATGGAAGAACATACTGCATTCATGGATTGGTAGAGTCAACATCATTAAAATGTCCATACTACCCAAAACAATCTATAGATTCAATGCCCTTTCCATTAAAAATCAATGGTATATTTCACAGACCTAGGATGAACTCTCCAAAAATTCATCTGGAATAAAATAAGACCCTGAATAGATGCAACAATCCTGAGAAAGAAAAACAAAGTAGAAGGGATCTCAATACCAAATATCAAGCTGTACTACAAAGCCACTGTTCTCAAAACTGCCTGGTACTGGCACAAGAACAGGCATATAGATCAATGGAATAAAATAGAGAACCCAAAAATCAACCCAAACCACTATGCTCAATTAATATTTCACAAAGGAGGCGAGAACATACAATGGACTCAAGATAGTCTTTTCAATAAATGGTGTTGTAAAAATTGGACAGATATATGCAATCACCTTACACCATACACAAAAATATATGCAATCACCTTACACCATACACCTAGACCATCACCTTACACCATACACAAAAATAAACTCAAAATGGATAAAGGAAGTAGACATAAGATGGGAAACCACAAAAATATTAAAGGAATATATGGGTAGAGCACAGGAGGTTTATCTCGGTCCAGTGGCTGATGCAATGCTGTGCGCACACTCCAGCAGTTCAGATCTTTCTGGCAAACCAGGAAGATGGCAACGCCCGCCTGAGCACCTCCTAGAGCCACGTACACAGTACCCCGACCTTTACGCTCATTGGCTCCCTAAGAAGACGTTCCATGATTGGCCACCTCCGCTATATATACTGCTGTACTTCCTCAATAAAATTAGACCTGCGTCACAAAACCTGGTCTCCGGAGTCGTGCATGCAAGAGTCCTAGCGCTAGGGCTCCGTCGTCCTCACCCCTGGTAGACCCCCTGCTTCAGGAATCCACAGGCAGCAAAATCTCAGATATATGCCCAAGCAATATCTTCACCGATACAGCTCTAAGACAATGAAAACTAAACAGAAAATAAACAAATGGGACTACATCAAAATAAAAAGCTTCTGCACAGCAAACAAACAAACAAACAAACAAACAAAAAACCCCATCAACAAAACAAGAAACATGGGAGAACATATTTGCCAATGTTATCTCCAATAAGGATTTAATCTCCAACATTTACAGCAGCGGTTCCCAACCTGTGGGTCCAGACCTCTTTGGTGGTCAAACGACCCTTTCACAGCGGTCACCTAAGACCATCCTGCATATCAGATATTTACATTACGATTCATAACAGTAGCAACATTACAGTTATGAAGTAGCAATGAAAATAATTTTATGGTTGGGTCACAACATGAGGAACTGTATTTAAAGGGGAGAAGGTTAAGAACCACTGATTTACAGGGAACTCATACAACTTAACAAAAGGAAGATAAACAACCCAATCAAACAATGGGCAAGGGATCTAAATAGATACTTTTTGAAAGAGAACATAAGGAAGGCCAAGAAACATATGAAAACATGCTCAAAGTCACTAATCATCCAAGAGATCCAAATCAAAATGACAATGCTGTACCATCTCACACCTGTCAGAATGGCTATCATCAACAAATCAACAAACAAGTGCTAGCGAGGATGCGGAGAAAAAGGAACCCTCGAGCACTGCTGGTGGGAATGCAGACTGGTGCAGCCACTGTGGAGAACAGCATGGAGTTTCCTCAAAAAACTAAAAATGGAACTCCCATTTGACCCAGTGATCCCACTTCTAGGAATATATCCCAAGAAACCAGAAACACCAATCAAAAAGGATACATGCACTCCTATTTTCATAGCAGCACAATATACCATAGCTAAGATTTGGAAACAGCCTAAGTGCCCATCAGCAGATGAATGGATTAAAAAACTGTGGTACATCTACACAATAGAATACTATGCTGAGGTAAAAAAGAAGGAATTCGTAGCCACTTGCAACAGCATGGATAGAACTGGAGAGCATTATGCTAAGTGAAATAAGTCAGTCAGAGAAAGATAAATATCTTACGATCTCACTCATTTGTGCAATATAATGAACAACATAAACTGATGAACAGAGACAGAAGAAGCATCGATCAGACCACCAAACCTCAGAGGGAAGGTAAGGGAGGGTGGGGGTAAGGGAAAGAAATCAACCAAAGGACTTGTATGCATGCAAGTAACCAATGGACACAGACACCAGGGGAGGCAGTGAGGGCATGAGTAGGGGGTGAGGGGGAAATGGGGGATAAGGACACATATGTAATACCTTAATCAATAAGGAGGGGAAAAAAGAATACCCTTTTACCTGCTTCAACTTTTTCTTCTTCTCTTTTCTGGAGAGCTTAGAATCTGTTATGACCTCCTCCAACAAAGCTGCCAGAGGTTCCTGAGAGCCATATGCTCTTTGGTATTCAAATTCCTCTGGACTAATTTGACGACAAAACGATGGACCAGATAAAGTGATATCCATGTCGGCTCCTGGATATTTTATCTGAAGCAAAAGGATTAACAGAGAAAGAAAAGTGTGTTTTCAAATAAATTACAAAAATTTGTTTAGATTAAACACAGCATATCTCTTACTAGAAATGCCATGTCATTCCTCAATTTTAACTGGGGAAAACTCTTAATTAATAATGTCTGAAATTGAAACATAGACTGAACAAGTTGACTCTAAAATGATTCAAAACAAAAACAATGTTGGACACGCAGTGAATTATCAGGTTCTTTCCCCATCTGAAGAGTCTGATGTTCCCTTCCTTGCACACTTTAGCCCAGCTGTCATGGAGAGGGAAGTCCTAAAACCACCGTCAAACATGTGAATAGTGAGAATCAGGTGAAAACAACAAATGTGCAGACACTGTTCAGGCAAAGGGAGAAGTAAGAAGAAAGATGATACCAAAACCTGTGAATAAATGAGCATCCATGAAAAATACTTTACTTCAGAGTCCAAGAGGGTCATCTTCTCAAAAACAGAGCATCTATTGTTCTTCTGCAGTGAATAAAATTGCAACTATTCACTTCATTGGCTTAAGATAGTTTTCAGAAGCCACAGTTAAAACTAAGTGTTGTTGAGAAGAGTTAGTCCATTAAGAACAGTCCATGCCTCAACATCAGTTTACCAAATTAGTTACAGACAGCCTAAAAGAGACAGACCAGAACCAGAGGGAAAGAAGGGACACTTCCTTTTCATTTACCTAGCGCTCACCCTTTACTCTGGCCAGAAAACCAGGAAAGAGCTGGAATAAAGGGCGAGTCCTATGTGTAAGGAAAAAAACACCAGATATCTATCATGAAAGGGCACCACAGGGAGAAGAGGACTGCAAATAAGGTTAATAGAGGGCTGGTGTAAAAGACAATGCTTGCCTCACAACTTATCTATCCCAGGTCAGCCCCAAACTGCCCCAAAACTGAGGAATCTCAAAAAGCACTTTACTGAAGAAGAGGTTGAACCATTCTGAAGGAACCAGGCAGAATTTCTGCCAAC
Organism: Murina feae; assembly: GCA_004026665.1. NCBI lineage: Eukaryota > Metazoa > Chordata > Mammalia > Chiroptera > Vespertilionidae > Murina > Murina feae. The sequence goes on along the minus strand of PVJC01025125.1, from coordinate 14,455 downwards.
ACGTTTTAACAAAAGTTTCTGCTCTAAGGCTGACATACAAACCCCATTTTAGGGTCCACATAATCCTCCTATATAATAATAGACAAACATTCAAATTAGCCCTCACTCCGCTATGCTAAGCCACACCCACTGGCCACGCCCACCAGCCAATCCAGAGTGATATGCACATTAACCCAACAAAGATGGCAGAGGCCCGAGCAGGGATACTTGCGTTGCAGCCACAGCTACTACGCGAGCATTGCGGCTCTGGCTGCTCTCGGCCTGTTGGAGACTCAGACAGGCGGCTTCTCCCTGCGCCTATGATCATGGACAGGATCGGGCCTAAGTCAGAAGGAGGACATCCCCCTGAGGGGTCCCAGACTTTGAGGGGGCACAGGCCAGGCTGAGGGACCCCCACACCCCAGTGCACAAATTTTTGTTTACCAGGCTTCTAGTATAGCAATAACAACAATAATAGCACTGCCTTTCAAAGAAGTACCTACCATGTCAGACAATTGTGCAAGGGGTTTTACAGTAATCCACAATTTAGTATTATACCGTAATTTAGTATCATATTTAGTAAATACTTCACAACCACTTTATACAGCATGTGTGGCCCATTTTAACAACTGAAGAAACTAAAATTAAGAGAGGTTAAGGAATTTGCCCAGAGCCACACAACTAGGGAAGAGGGGAGCCAGAAGTTTGACCCAGGTCTTTATGGTTCTTATTCGCCTACCACACCATGTTCTGAAGTGAGGCAGTATGGTATGGGAGTTAGGGGCACTGATTCTGGAGACTGATCTCATTGGTTTGAATCCTGGCACTGTGACCTTAGACTAGCTGCTTAAGTTCTCTGCCAAAGCTTTCTCATCCAAAAAATATAATGGTATGTAGGCTGCAGGGCTATTAAGAATGAAGACATATATTTCATATAAATAATTTCCATCAGGAAGTATATGTAGACTCTAAATAAATTCACTTAAGGAGTTTGCAATCAAAAGTATGTGGTTTTTGATTGACATAACAAAACCAAGCAGGCAACCCACAAATTTTTAGTGATAACAAACTTACATGCTTACTATGTGCCAAGCCTTGTTTGTAAGCACCTTGTACATATTAATTCACTTAGTTCTCATAACATAAACTCCCAAGAAACCTAGCTGACAATTTCATAGGATTTGAGAATATCCCTTCCTTTACCTGTACTCTTCGTAGGTGAGCCACCCGCTCCTCTATGGAGGTCTGCAAAGCCAAAGGGACTTTCAGAATATCTTGGTAATTGTCCATCAGAAATGTTACCAACCTAGCAGCTAATAACTCATCCAAGTCCACTTCATCCTTGGAGCACAAGATGCAACGGGAAAATGTCTGAATCATCTAAAAGAAAGAAAAAAAAAAAAGTGGGGGAGTTCTTTAAATAAATATCAATGAATTTTTTTCCCTACTCTGAATTGAGTATGATCTTAATTGCAAAGAGCAAAGGTGACTAGTCAATGAGAAATGGCCCACAGCACAGGGTGAACATCCTACGTGGCACCTGACCACACCTGGTCATCTCACAAGGGTTGATCTGCTCATTAATCAGCGTGAGCAGAATGTGCATCGCATCTCACAGAGACTTAGCAGAGATGCTTGTCTGAAGGCTCTTAAACTCCTTTCACAGATGGTTTTAAATATATATATTTAAACAAATTCTGAAAATTATCATTACCACCATGACCTTGATCATGAGGCACTTTTAAGTTCGGTGTACTTTAGAGCCATTTAGTCTGATAATATCCTAATTACATCATTAATTTTTTTTAATCATTATTTGTTTGTTTTTCAATCTACTGGACAGTTTTATGGGTCTCAAACACTATATATTTTCCTAGTTAACTGTTATTTTCTCTAGGATTTTGAATGTACATTTGACAGTAACCTTGAAGGAAACCATGAGACTTTATAAGAAGTGGATTAAGTGATGAGACCCTTTATGGTAAGCAGAAATATAAAAAATATTATAGCAGCTACTTCCACAGAATTCATATTAACTACTCCATTTTTAATGCTATCCTTTGGATGGATTTTCTTAGTAATTTTATTACTGACATGTAATTGTGTCTAATAAGACATCAATTTATCAATACTGCAGATGACTCTTGATCTTCATTCACATTTATGTGCCACAGAGACTCTGTCCTGGGAGACTACGGACCCCAGGGTACCCATGGATGCCTTGAAATTGTATGTAAAATTTTACACACATGTTCTTCTGGAGAATATGACCAACTTTTTTTTCTTCAGCATTTCAGAAAGGTCCACCTGCCTCTTTACCAAGTCCTTCCCCAAAAGGACAGGAATCACCCCCCTGGGCACTGAGTGCTCCTCTTACCTTACTCCACAGGGGTACACAGGGCTCACTAGGATATGGGAATAATATTTACACACCAATGAAGCATCAATTTCACTCTAAGACTTTTTTTTTTAGATAAATTAAGAAATTAGATAAATTAGCAATTCCAAACATAAGTCCTATTTTAAAACACATGCTGACATTATAAAGTAGAATTTAAAATTACTCAATTTTAAGCAAAACTGAGCATATTTTAAGGAAAAACCTCATTCATGAACCGTTAGGTCATACCCCGGGAGACACAAGTTCTCCTTCTCCTTCCCAATTGTCTGATCCAATTCCACATTTTACTTCTTCCCTCGTTAATCCCTTTACATGCTGCACCTCACCTACTGGCTATAGTAACAATGGCTCTGCAACCCTTTTGACCTGGAGGAGAGAGTGTTGTTTTTCTTGAGAGATCATTTATCCTTTCTGTCCACCCTTCCTTCTCTTTGTGTTGACAGGAGACAGGATACAGCAGGTATCTCTATACTCAGAGTCTGTCACTACTCACTTTTTCTTTTATTATATTCTTTAAGACACTAATGCCAAAAGCACAATACCAGTCTGGGTAGATTCCAAGCCATGACTCTGTAAGCAAGTCTGCCATGTACTAGTATCTTCCTCTGCTTGCCCAGCTAGTACACTTTACTCAGGTAAATTTTATTCCAAAAACTCAAGTCATGTTAGATGTTAGAACTCAACCTACCAGGGTTCGGGTGCCAAGGCCATCACAAAGTGGTGGCATCTCCTTATTTGAGCAGATCCTTGTCATCATCTTCATCAACAGCTGTAACTTTCTCCTATTTTCAGGTGGCAGGAGGAGGCAGCAAATCTGAAATGCTTCAATGGCCATTTTCTCCTCCTGTAACAAACCTGATTTAGAAAAAAAGTTTTTAATCTTAAAAATCTATAGACTGACTCTATAAAGTTCAAATATTTATGAACTTTATAGCCATTGTTACTATAACCAGTAAGAGAGATGCAGCAATGTATTTAATAAATACATTACTAAAATTATGTATAACATGCTTACATATTCAACTACTGGGCCAATTGATTATAGATCCACTGTCACTCACAAATTAGCACAAAAAAATAAAACCATCAACTAGTATTGAACAAATACAGCCATTTCCTCCTCTACACCATTGACAGATATAACTGAATTTTCATAGCATTCTTTCCCACTGAACCAAGAGCAGTCAGAATGAGCCTAGCCTAACCTCTATCCCCCATGAGCAAGAACATAAACGTGCCATCACTTCCTTGAATTCTCCCCCTTATTTCCTCATGACGAGCAGATCACCATCTTACACAATTCTCAGACTAAATAGTAGAACTAATGCTCCTACAGTTAATCCATTGCCAAATAGCTCTGCTTATAAGTAACACCTGTCCAATAACCCTTCCTCCCTCTTAAGCATTTTTTCTGGTTAAGGGGGCTGATTCATTTATACTATATGCCATTCCTCTGCACCCAGTATGATTTTGCTAAAAATCCTAATATTGTGTGCTCTTTATCCCTATTTGCCCCTGGACACAGCCATTGCAAGATCACTACAGAGATTAAACTGCTTTCACAAATTTACTGATACATATCCAACCTCTTCAAGTTTCTAGTCTCTGACTTGAAGGCAAAATTATCTTTCATATTCCATAAATATTTTCTGACCATTTATGTATGGTGTGTCAGAAACTATGCTGGGTCCTGGAATTAAAAAAAAAAAAAAATGCCAGGTCCCTTTCCTGTGAAAAGGAGAGACCCACAATAAATAAGTGACAAAATATAAATGTAAGAGATGCGCTTCAACAGACATCTGCAAGAGGCATATTAGAGGAACAATAAGTCACTCAATATGAATGTAGTGTAGGCTTTGAGGGTAAGGGCTTAGTGTAGAAGTGAAGCTAAAAATATCAGCGTAGACGAGTCCTTAGAGAAACACTGAATACCAGATTAAAGAGCTTGGGTTTTATCCCAAGGGCAATGGACAAGCCTGGAGAGAAAGGAGGAAGGAGGGAACTTTTATACACAAGTTCAGATCCTAAATGTTCACCAACAGCTGATTATCATTATCATTTGTATAGATCTGCTTTCAATTCTACATAATCAAATCCATGAAAAGAAAAAAAGGTTTATGACCATATTTTCACTTATTCTTTCATTTATCTAATAAATATTTATTTAAGCCCTGCATATATTCCAGAAACGGTTTTAGAAAGGATACAGTGGAGAATAAAATAAAATCCTGTCTGACCTTACGGAACTCCCTTCCCAACAGATAATGAGCACAGACATATATAATAAATATGATGTGAGGTGGAAAAATGTCGTAGAAGAAAAGAACCTGGGGAGTGATGGGAAAACACTACTAGTGTTTTGAGAAAGGTCTCTTTCTAGGGAGGTGACATTTGAGCAGTCATCTGAAGGAATAACAGTAAGCCAGGAAAATATCAAAGAGACAAATTTTTAAGGAGGGGAAATATCAATAAAGATTTTAATGTGTGAGTATGCTTTAATTATTTGAGGAACAGCAATGAGGCCAGTGTGAGAAAGTAATGTGTAATAAATTTTCAAATCAGAAATGAGGTTAGAGAGAAAGCCAAGAGATACACAGAACCTTGTAGACTATCATAAATGACTTTGGGTTTTGTTGTAAGTGATCTGAGAAACCACTGGAGAATTATGGGTAATGTAAGGGTAGGACAAAAAGTAGCTTTACAGTTTTGAGTACATTAAACAGTTTATCTCTGTATTATCCTAGAGGCCTGATGCACAAAATTGTACACAAATGGGGTCCAGCTGGCCTGCCCAGGGGAGGGGCTCCTGGTCAAACTCCTGCTCGATGGGACAATCTGCACATTAGCCTTTTATTATATAGGACTAGAAGCCCCATGCACAAAAATTCCTTCAAGAGTAGGCCTTCCTTCCCCCAGCTGCTGGCACCGGCTTCTCTCCAGCACCCAGCACCTGGACTTCCCTCCTCCGGCTGCCAGCAGGCATCTGGACCCTGGGCTGTTTGATCTGGCCTGGCTTCCCCTGGGCCACCCGCAGGCACTTGGTACCTCAGCTGGCTTCTTCTAGGCTGCCTGCAAGCAACCAGAACCCTGGCTGGATTCCCCTTAGGCCGCTCACAGGCACTTGAGGCCTTCAGCTAGCTTCCCTCCGGTCCCGGCTTCGTCAGGAAGGATGTCCAGTCTAATCAGCATATTACCCTTTTATTATTATAGAAGATTACTGTATTATTTTACATAGGAATAACTGTAAACCTACTTTTGCCCCACTTTGTATGTACAAATACTTTCCTGAAACAAAAGATAAGGTGAAAGTTGACTCTCTCTATAATTGAAAAAAACACAGGGATTTGTGAGCTAATGTAATAGAAGGCTTCATGGAAAAAGTAGAAGGCTTTGTGGAGAAATAGATCTAGAATTTAATTAATTCTTACCAATTCCAACTGCTACTTTATCTGAACCTTGCATCTTCCTTCCTCCTTGTTATTCACTTACAATCTACAGCTGCCAGAGTAAAAAGTAATTCAGGAGTAACAGATAAAAGAATTAGCAAAAAATATGCTATATATTCATAGGTATTCTAACTATGTTCATATATTTAAAAGAAATACAAACACAGTGAGGAGAGAAATGGAAAATATAAAAGAGAACCAAATAGATCTTCTAGAGATGAAAAATACTAAGCCTTGAACATTCACTAGATGAAAACCATTACAGATTGCATACTGTGGAAAAAAAAATCAAAAAAGTTGGACACACAGTAATATAAACTTTAGCCAAAATAGAAACAACGAAAGAAAAAAGTGTGTGGGGGGGGGG
>PVJC01025124.1:0-24991 GCA_004026665.1 Murina feae | reverse complement strand
GCCCTCATCAGTCCCTCCCCCTGACAATAAGCGCGAACCCTGAGCCCAGCTCTCCCTAGTTTGCCCCTTTAAGGAATCCCTAAATCCGGACACCCTCTCCTCCCCCACCTGAGAACCAATTAGGGTTCCCGAATTCAAGGAGAGGCTTTTGTGAGTCACGTGCTTGGGGAACAAAGCCCTCTCCGCCAGGAATAAAAGCTTCTATTCAGGAGCCCGTTCGTTCCCATTCTGATGTTTCCACTCCAGCCTCGCCTCCTTCCCGGGTTCCCAGGGCCGCCCAGCTCGGCCTCACCTTCCCGCCTTAGCACCCACACCAGAGCCCTACCCAAAAGCAGGTGGCCACAGACCCAGGGCCAGGCCCACCTTTTCTTCCCGAAGATCCTATAATGTCAGCTGGCTCTGAACTGGGCCCTGTGCTCAGGGCTTCAACCTGCAGGGCGGCCGCTATCCTCAAGGCCACGGAGGGCAGTGAGGCTCAGAGCGGGTAGGGAACTTGCCCGAGGTCACACAGCCAGTAAGAGCAGGAGTCTACACTCTGGAGCACTATTCTCCCGTACCCTAAGCGGGTCCTAGAGCAGGGCAAAGTGACTGGCTGTCTTTACCACAACCCCGCCCCCCGCCCCGGGGCCAGGCACCTGCTGGGTGTTAGAGACCCCTCACAATGCCCCCTGAGGAGACAGTGGGGGTCAAAGTCACAGGCCAGTCTGTGGTAGAATACGAGCTGGAACTCAGGACTCTGAGGATGGAGAGATGGGGAAAGTATGGGCCTTTCATATAATGGTGCCAGTAAGAATAACGAATTGATACAAAATGGCCGTCGATGTATCGCCAAGAGAAAGAGGCAGTATGCTGGGTGTGATATCATCCCATTTGTGTAAAAGAAAAAGGAAATATCAGCGCGCGCACACACACGTACATGTCTTACGCACTTCTCTGTGAAGAAAGCATTTGAAGAGGAATACGTAATAAAATGCAGCAGCTGTTTATTCCCTTTGTCGCGTGGACATGGGGAGTGGGAAGAGATCACTTGGTACCATTCTAAGTTGTTTTAAAAAATATTTTATTCCCATGTTCATCTATTTCTTTTATAATAATTTTGTTTTATTGCAATTAGCAACCATTTTAAAGGGTACAATTCCGTTGCATTTAGTACATTCACAGCGTTGTGCAGCCATCACTTCTATTTCGTTCCAAAACGTATTCATCACCCCAAAGACAAATCCCATACTCGTTAAGCGGACACTTCCATCCCTTTGTCCCCTGGCCCCCTGCAACCTCTACCTGCTTCCTGTCTCTATGACTTTGCTGATTCCGAATATTTCATATAAACGGAATAATGAAACATGTGGCCTTTGAGTCTGGCTTCTTCCACTTAGCGTATTTTTGAAGTCCATCCATGTTTTGCAGTTTCATCCAATGGAATATTACTTCACACCCACCAGGATGGCTGTCATAGAAAAGAACATTTTTAAAGAGAATTACAAGTGTTGGCAAGAATGTAGAAAAATTGAAATCTTCTGTTCATTGCTGGTAGGTATGTAAGATGGTGCAGTGCTGTGGGAAACACTTTGGTGGCTCCTCAAAAAAGTTAAGCAGGGGCGGGAGGCAGGAGGGGGGTAAGAGGTCAACCAAAGGACGTGTATGCATGCATATAGGCATAACCAATGGACACAGATAGTTAGGAGGGTGAGGGCATGCGCTGAGGGCTGGGAGCTGCGGGGAGAGGTCAGTGGGGGAAAAGAGAGACATGTAATACTTTAAACAATAAAGAATTTAATTTAAAAAAAGTTAAACATGGAATTACCATACGACCCAGTGCCTAGATATATACCTGAAATGATTGAATACAGGTATTCAAACAACTTGTGTATGAATGATCATAGCAGTGCTACTCACAGTCGCTAAAAGATGGGAACAGGCTGGCTGGCATGGCTCAGTGGTTGAGTATCCGACCTATGACCCAGGAGGTCACAGTTCAATTCCCGGTCAGGGCACATGCCTGGGTTGAAGGCAGGTTGAGGGCTTGATTCCCAGTGTGAGGCATGCAGGCCGCAGCCAATCAATGATTCTCTCTCATCATTGATGTTTTTATCTCTCCCTCTTCCTTCTTCTCTGAACTCAATAAAAAAAATTTTTTTAAAAAAAGATGGGAACAACCCAAATGTCCATCAAGTGATGAATGGATAAACTGTCTTAACCAATAAGCTCGAAATTCTTGTGATCATACAGTACGAGGAAATCCATCTTTGAGCTCATATCGCCAATCTAATCTAATAAAGAGTAATGTGCAAATTGACCACCACTCTGAGACACCTAAGCCATGCCCACTAGCCAAGCCATGCCCCTAGTCAATCAGAGCGGCTGTATGCAAATTAACCCAGCCAAGATGGAGGCTGGCAGCCACAGAACTAGAGCAAACAGGAGGCTTCCATTGCAACTGCCTGCCTAGGCTGGCTGAGCCTCTGCTCATGGCAATAATGTTTCAATTATAGAAGCTACGGAGCTGAAGCAAACAGGTAACCTGCCTAGGCCTCTGCTCAAGGTAACAAAGTTTTAATTATAGAAGATAAATAAACCCCAGAAACCTGATTCCAGCCACCTTCTCTGGGACCTTAGGTCAATGGGAGCTGCGGGCAGCCTGAAAACAGCCCTGAGCCCCTCACCCAGGCTGGCCAGGTACCCCAGTAGGAACCCAAACCCTGAAGGGGATGTGGGCAGCCTGAAAACGGCCCTCAGCCCCTCACCCAGGCTGGCCAGGTACCCCAGTAGGAACCCGAACTCTGAAGGGACTGTGGGCAGCCTGAAAACGGCCCTCAGCCCCTCACCCAGGCTGGCCACACCCCCATGGGGTGAGGGTCTCCACTGGGGGGTTTGGGCAGCCTGCAAACAGCCATCAGCCCCTCACCCAGCTGGCCAGGCACACCAGCAGGTGGACATCCCCTGAAGGATCCCAGACTGCGAGAGGGCACAGGCTGGGCTGAGGGACCCCGCCACCGAGTGCACAAATTTTTGTGCATCAGGCCCCCCCTCAGACCTACTGGTCCTGATGGCAAAGCACGGCCAGAAGTCCTCTGGAGGGGCAGACAGTGCTGCTGTGTGACATGGCAGTGGCTCTCCAGATGGGATCTAACTTCCTCTTCTGAGTCACAGAGTCTGAGGTCTGAGGACGGGTTTGGACCCTGGCTCCACCTAATTCCCAGTTGAGTCACCTCAGACCAGGGGCTCTGCTTTTCTGAGCCTTAGATTGTAGTCCTTATTCCATGGGGAGTGGAGAAGGCGCCCTGAGTGAGTGCATGCCTGGCACCTGGTAATCTCTCAGTCAACAGTGACAAGGATCTCAATTACTATATGAAGGAGCCAGGTCCCCACAGATCTCTGACTCACTCTGCTCACTAAGGATTCAGGCAGGAGCCCTCACTGGAGGAAGGGAGGAAGGGACAGGAGGGGGAAGCAGGGAGAAGGGGCTGGGCCTGCTCTGAGAGGCAGTGTATGGCATGATGGGTGAGACATGCCTGGAGAGCAGGAGCTGAGACCCTATTCTTACTCTAATCAGCCATATGACCTTGGCTGTATGGTAACACTTCTCTGAACCTCAGAGTCCTCATCTGTGAAATGGAGATAATGATAATTACACCTGCATCATCCCGTTCTCTAATGAGTAAATGAAATGGCACAGAAGTGCTTGCTCTGCAATAAAAATTCAATAAGTCACAGTGATTATTACTATTCCTTGAGGCCTAAAGTGTCTATCACATTATTTACCTGATTGTTCATTCCACTAAGATTTATAAAGTGCCTACTATGTGCCAGCCATACAACAGGGAACAAGAAGAAAAGTCTTACTTTCGAGAATCTTATCTCTCTCTCTCTCTCTCTCTCTCTCTCTCTCTCTCTCTCTCTCTCTCTCTTTCTCACACACACACACACACACACACACACACACACATAAATACACATGGTATCAAGTGCTGTAGGTGTAAAAGAAACGAGGAAAAGGATAAGGAATAAAGAGTCAGAGAAGTCCCCTAGCTGGCTTGGCTCAGTGGATAGAGCATTGGCCTGTGGACCGAAGGGTGCTGGGTTTCATTCTGGTCGAGGACACATGCCCAGGTTCCAGGCTTGATCCCCAGTAGCAGGCGTGCAGGAGGCAGCTGATCAATGATTCTTTCTCATCATTGCTGTTTCTATCTCCCTCTCCCTTCCTCTCTGAAATCAATAAAAATTTATTTTAAAAAAAGAAGAATCAGAGAAGTAATCAGGGAAGGTCTCATGGGGAAGTGACATTTATGCTGAAATCTGAACAGTAAGGAAGTGACCAGGCACAGAAGGGACAGGGGGATGTACAGTCAGGGAAGCATGACTGGACTGGGGAAAGGTGCCCAGGCTAAGATGAAGGTGCCCTCGCATAAGCGAAGGGTGCTACAGGCGAGGCTGACGGTGCTCCGAGCTGCAGGATGGTCTGGCCCCTGGTTGAAAAGAGCCTGGTGCTTTCCAGTCTCGAAAGGCCAGTTGATCAGAGGGAAGAGGGGATGCAGGTGTGGGGAGATGAGGCTGGAGATGCAGGGGCCAGGTCGAGCAGGGCTACGTCGGCCACTGCAAGGTTTTGGGTTTTGTGCTATCAGCGAAAGGAAGTCATTGCATGGTTATTATCCGGGGCCCAGGGCAACAGCAGCTGCTGGAAGACCAGGTGTGCTGTCACACACATCTTGCTGCAGAGGTGGTACCTGTACAAAAATATGGAAATAGGTGATTGGGTTCCAGAATGGTTTAGAACCTGCCTGTGTTCAAATCCCACCTTTCCAGTTCTTTGCTGTGTGGCCTTAGGATGTTACCTGTCCTCTCTATCTGACCTTCCTCTTCCTTCAAATGAAGATAATAAATGTAACCCACCTCAGTTTGGGAGAGAAGACTACATGAGCCAATTAATGCACATTGCTTAGCAAAGCACCCAGCATATCGTAAACATGCAATAACCGGTAATTATAGCTCCTACTCCTACTATTATTGTTCTATTATGTCAGGTAGAGAGAGGTGGACCTGGCGACAATTAATATATTTGACTCAAGTCCCAGGCGAAGCATTTAGTGCTATGTATGGAACATAATAGACATTTAGTAAATATTTGTTGAATGAATCAATGCACCCTTCTCTTTCCATTTTTGATGAATGGGTTCCATCCTTCATTAGTCAACCCATCAATGGTTGAGCCTTAATGTAGACCCAGCACCCTGCCAGACAGTAGAGACAGGGCCATAGCTGGGCAGATAAGAGATACAAGATTTAGCTGACACAGTGCCCCCTGGCTCTCCCACTCCATTTCTGCTTTCCAATCCAAGCCAGTCTCCCCTTTCCTCTCCAACCTGCTGTACTCTCTCACTCCCTTGAGCCTCCAAAGGTCTCTAAAGGTCCACATACTTGGTGTGATATATTTTGTCCCTTTACTGGAGCGTAGACACCTCCAGAACTGGCAGCAAGTCTTATTCAGGTTTAGACACCACCAAAGTACCTGACATGGCAGAGAAGGCGTATTTGTTTCGTTCAATGGAAAGTGAAGAGGCAAAGATGGAGTCACCAAGTACTAGCTGTGTGACCTTGGGCAAGCCCTCTCTCCCTGGATCTCTTAAGTTTCTCCATCTGTAAAGCAAGAAGGGGACATCAGAGGCTCTCCATGGCAGCCGTTCTCAACCTTTTCCAAATTGGGACACTCCTGATGGAATGACATCCCCATGTGACTGGCGCTTCCCTGGGCATTCAGATAAGATAGCCCGAAGCTCTATATAACCCCAGCTCTCCTCTCTTCTCAGGAGAGCATGTCAGAAGGCCAGGGAGCAAGTGATGTTATTTATAGACATAACCTTGAATCCACTCTTTTTCACTTGTTTATTTCTCTCTTTCTCCTTCTCCTCCTTCTTCCCCTTCCCCTTTTTCTTCCTCCTACTCCTCCACCTCCTCTTCCTCCTCTTCCTCTTCTTCATTCTCCTCCTCCTCCTTCTCATTCTTTCTTTCTCTTCATCTGTTTATTTTTAAAGCAAGTAAAGCATTTCAAGCTTTAGGAGATGCAGTGGTTAGAACTTGCCTGTGTTCAACTATCAGGCCAAAGCCAAAGAGACAGGCCTTTGTTGAAATCCCTTCTTTACCACTCCTGAGTGGAGTTATTGCACCTCAGTTTCCAGGTCTGCAAAGTAGGAGGATCATAAAAGCAGCAGCCTCAGAGGGCTGTGGAGAGGACTCAATGAGATCGTGCAGGAAAGTTCTCAGTACCATCCTGAGCAAGTGGCAAGGGTTCCGTGAAGCTGTCAATGTCTGCTTTTACTATTATCGGTGACATGTCACATGTGACACGCTAGAACATTGGGGTAGAATGCGGAAAACTGAACACTAAGCTTGATCAGCTTCCACCAAAACTGACCTTTTGTGGTTTTCTGGCCTAGTCTTGGGAGTCCTGAATGCAGACAGATTTCCCTAAGACGGCCAATAGATTTAATGAATAGAGCTTCTTTTTTTTTTGCCTGTGTAGCCCCCATCTCTCATTCTATCCCCCTTTCAAATTTTATTTTGCTTTTTAGTAAAGAACTATTTTTTTATTAAGCTATAATTTACATAAAGTAGAATGCACACATTTTAAGTGTACAGCTTGATGAGTTTTTATATATAACAACAACTCAGATTAAGTAAGATTCAGACTTTGTCTATTACAGTGACCACTCACCATGTGTGGCTACTTGCACACTTAAACTGTGGCCAGTCCAACCTAAGAAGTATCATAAGCACAAAATATACTTTGGATATCGATGAATGTAAAATATATCACTAATAATTTAATAATGATTACATGTTGAAGTCTAATGTTTTGAATATACTGCTAACATACATTTTACCTGTTTCCTTTTTTTTTTATGTGGGTACTAGAAAATTTTAAATTACATATGTGACTTGCATCTGTGGATTGCATCTTACTTCTATTGCACAGCACTGGTATAGCACATTATATATATATATTAATTTCAGAGAGGAAGGGAGAGGGAGAGAGAGGGAGATAGAAACATCAATGATGTGAGGGAATCATTGATCAGCTGCCTCCTGCACGCCCCACAATGAGGGTTGAGCCTGTAACCCGGGCATGTGCCCTGACCGGGAATCGAACTGTGACCTCCTGGTTCATAGGTTGATACTCAACCGTTGAGCCATGCCAGCCGGGTGGTATAGAACATTTTTATCCTCCAGAAAATTCTCTCTTGCTTTCCAGTCAATATCTGCTCCCCTTTTCCCAAAGGTAAACACTCTTCTGGCTTCTGTCCCCATAGATTGATTTTGCCAATCCAGAACTTCATATAACTGGAATAATACAATATGTATTTTTTGGTGTCTGGCCTCTTTTGCTCAATATAATGTGTGTGTGTTTTAATTCAATCGTGTATCAGTCAGATGTTCCTTTTTATTTCTGCACAGTATTCCATTGTATATCATAGTTTATTAATTTCCCCCTGATGAACATTTGGATTATTTCCAATTTCTACTATGATGCTGTATGACTGTTCTTGGAAAAGTCTTTAAATCATCTTGTTCGAATTATTTTTACTATGTGGTTGTTGTTTTTAATGCTAAGATGAATCCATCCTCACAGAAAAAACCTACACCCGTACTAACACACACTATATACCCATGTTAGTGGTTTCATGTGAAGCTTCATGGTTTAATCCTTCCAGACCTTTTCTGCATATACTGAACCATGGATTATCACTATTAATAAAACTCTGCCTTTGGTGGCTCCTCCCTTGGCTGCTGAGCCCTGGCGATGGCTGCGTATGGATCCTTGCCCTTCCAGTTCTAAAGTCTCTAAAAGAGGCAGGGATGGTCTAGGGAGGGCAAATACCATGGGGCTCCTTGCATTCTTCCCTGATCACCTGTATACACGGCAGACATTGCTAATCAACCACAGCTTTCTCGCCTTGCCCAGCCCTAGTCACTACTAATCGATAGAAAAACTGAAACCAATATCCCAGCTCTGAAATCGTCGGCCACCTCCCGTTCTGCTGATGCATAAACTAGGGCTCAGGGAGGGGAAGAGCATGCTTCAAGGTCAGAGATGGAGCCCCAGGCTCCCCACACCCTGTCTAATGTTTTTTTCTGTTTCCTTCACTGATTCAAAAAAAAAAAAAAAAATGATTTCCCTGGGATCCCTGAAAACCTGGCCACCGGGAAAAGGGTGTTTTGCTTCTCAGACAGGGCTCAGAGTTGGGGTCCCCGTCTCGCCAGCCCCTCAGCTTCATGCCCTGCCTGAGTGTAGCCAGAAGCCCCTGCCAACACCCTGGCAGCCCTTCCCCCACAGTCACTACTGACAAACCTGTGGTTTCTCCTCTCCAGGTCTGCAGTTTCAGTTTCCCAAAATAAACATTTAAAAAAATAAAGGAGGCATGCTCCTAGCATGTTTGTCTTCAGCCTGAGAATGGTGGGGTTATTAATTGAGCAGACTAAATCAAATAATTACAGCAGAGAGGCGATTCAGATGCCGAAACCATAAACTCCTTTTCAGCAACACGTCACAGCAGCTCTGGCTGTCCCTGGAAGTGACAGTGAGAAAGTGGGGGAGTCAGCAGGTCTGACCAGACTGTGGGTGTTCTCAGCTGGGCAAGCAGAATAGTTTATTTAATTCCCTCCCTGCCAAGACTGGGGTTGGGGGGGGGGTGAAGGCAGATGGTGGGGGGAGAATGGGGACAATGTAGCATAATATCAGAATCAGGCTTCTTAGCCTCGCTTCACACACTCACTGGCTGCGCGATCTTGGACGCATCATTTCAGGTGTCTGAGTCTACTTTCTTCATCTGTAAACAAGTGCATTAATAAAACTACTACGTTGGATTATTGAGGCGATTAAGACGACTTGGTGGAAAAGATGTATATAACATTCTTGTATCTGTCGCTAGACTGTCAGCTCTGTGAGAATCGCAGAGCTGTCCGTCTCATTCACAGTCGCATCCTCCAGTCGCAGCACAGGGACTGGTTCCAGGCAAAGTACCTAATGAGCAGCTGGGCAGCACCATGTGTAAGGCAAGGTCCTGAGGATGGGGATGGGGATGGGGATGCAAAGAGGCTTCGCTCAGGCACCTTGCCCTTAAACAGGTCTCATTCCAGCATATCAGTCCAGAACCATCTATAATAACAAATGGATTGTTGTGCATTGAACAGGAAGAGAAAGTAATGTAGTGGTTCATGGTAGAGATTCTGGCATCAGACTTAAGTGCAAATCTCAGCTCCCCTACTACCTACCATCTTGATCTGTATTAGCAAGTTTATCACTCAACACGTCTATTTCCAGATCTGGAAAATAGGGACTTACCTCATAGAGTTGTAAGAATTGAATGAGTTTCCGGAAGCAGTGCTTAATCCAGGGCCTGGAACATAGTAATTGTTCAATAAATATTAGCTATTATTTTTCCCATTTACTGTGTCACTTCAGACAAATTACTTATCTTTCCTAAGACTTGTTTTCCTGGCCAGTAAAATTAAAATACAATAGTTTCTACCTTGAAGAATTGCTGGGAGAATGAAATGGGAAAATTCCTGAAAAGTGCTTAGCACCATGTCTAGTATGTGGAAAGAACTTAATTTCTAGGTGATGATGATGATGACGATGATGATGATGATGATGAATTTAAAAATAAGATGCTATGGGAGAAAAGAGAGTAAATTCATTTGCTGCCTAGGCACTGGGATCAGAGAAAGGTTTATAATAGATGATTTTTTTTCTGGGTAACAACTTGATTGAGATGCAATTTACATACCATCCAATTAATTCATTTAAAGTGTATAATTCAGTAGTTTTTAGTATATTCACAGAATTCTGCAAACATCATAATTAATTTTAGCATATTTTCATCACTCCACATAGAAAACTGTACACAGTTCTCTCCAGCTCTCCCCGACTCCCCAACCCTCAGCCCTAGACACCCACCAGCGTACTTCCTGTTTCTGTGGCTCTGCCCCCTGTGAGCATCTCGCGTAAACGGAATCATGCAATGTGTGGCCCTTGCATGGCTCCTTTCACTCAGCATAGTTTCCAAGACTCACCTGTGCTGTAGCACAGATCAGCCACGCATTCCTTTTTGTGAGCAAAGAACAACACTCAGTTATATAGAACTGATGTCCATGTGGGTGTTTCCACATTTTGGCTGTTTGAATAATGCTGCCGTGAACTTTCAAGTACAGGTTTTCTCGCGGACATATGTTTCCATTTCTCTGGAGTAGATACCTGGGAGTGGAATTGCTAGGCTTATGGCAATTCTGTTTAACCTTTCGAGGACCGTTTCCCAGACTGTTTCCCTTAGTGCTGCACCATGGACATCCCACCAGCGATGTAGAAAGGCGCCACTTTCCCCACATCCTACCAACATTGGTAATTACCTGTCTTCTTTATTATAACACAGTCATCCCAGTAGGTGTGGACTGGGACGTCATTGTGTTTTGACTGGCACTCTTTATGGTTAATAATGCTGAGCATTTTTTCATGTGCTTCTTGGCCCTTTATGTATCTTCTTTGGAAAACTGTCTTTTGAGTTCCTTTGCCCATTTTTAATCGGATAATTTATCTTTTTTATTATTGAGTTTTACAACTTCTTTATATCTTCTAGATACAAGTCCCTTATCAAATATATACTTTGCAAAATTTTTCTTCTTTTCTGTGGGTTGTTGTTTTTTTTTTTTTTACTTTCTTCATAGTGTCCTGTGAAGCACAAAAGTTTTTAATTTTTTAAAATATATTTTATTGATTTTTACAGAGAGGAAGGGAGAGGGATAGAGAGTTAGAAACATCGATGAGAGAGAAACATCAATCAGATGCCTCCTACACACGCCCTACTGAGGATGTGCCCGCAACCAAGGTACATACCCTTGATTGGAATCGAACCTGGGACCTTTCCGTCCACAGGCCAACACTCTACCCACTGAGCCAAACCGGTTAGGACAAAAGGTTTTAATTTTAATGATGTCCCATTGATCTCCCTTTCTTTTTATAGTTTTAGTGCTTACATTGAGATCTTTGACCCATTTTGAGATGGTGCCTGGATATGCTGTGAGGTACAGGTACAATTTAATTCTTTTGCCTATGGAATCCAGTCATCCCAGCACCATTTGTCGAAGAGGCTGGATTATTTTTGGACTCACTTCTATTCTATTATAATATCTATATTGTGCCTTTATGCCAGTATCTCACTGTCTTGAACTTGAACTAGACCAAATGAACTGGATCTGCGGATGCAGTCAGAGCCTCTTCCCTTTCCATGGTGCATCAGAGGTTTCAAGGTGCTTTGGCACACATGATCTCACTCGAGTCCTGCAGCAACTCTGAGCAAATGGACGCTCAGGTGGCTGAGTGGCATGTCCTTGGACTCAACCAGAAACAGTGGTGGTTCCAGGACCCACCTGTGCATCTTTTGACTCTTGGTCAAGTGCTCTCATTGCCCCAGCCGTTCACCTGCTGGTTGAGTCCAGAAATTTGGGGAAAGGAAAAAATATTTTAAAAATTAGGGCAGCAAAAAGGAGGGTGAAAACAGACTGATTATAAATGTCTGGCTCCTCACCAGCTTATGATGAATTTTCCCTTCTCCTGCTTGGACAAGAAATGGATGTTCTGGATAAGCCAGGGTTTTGCCTGAGTAATTGCATTTTCGAAGAATTAGAACACAATGACATATTCTCAACACTAAAACCACAGGAACTATAATTTAATCTTTCATTCTGTTATTGTTGTCATTCTAGGAGACTCTTTATTTTAGAGCAATGTTTCTTTAAGAGTGGTCCAAGGAAACCCTCAGCTAACAGCATCATCCGCTAGAGGAGCTTGTTTTTAAAAAGATGCAGTGTTCAGAGCCCCTACCCACCATGCACCTGCTGAAAGTCACTGGGTGCTAGTTGAAGCCCAGTAAGGTTCGGGAACCATTGTTTTAGCGCAGCAAAAGCCAAATGGTGACCACCAGTGAGCAGTGCCCGCAGGAGAGGCAGGCATTCTGCTTAAGTGAGAATTCTGGGAAATACGGTAGATTCATGCACCTCATTTCCTTCAAGACTTTGTAAAACATCACCCCTTCCTATGAAAACTTTCCTGATCTCAAATTGCATAACACCTGCTGCCCAAAGCCTCCCACCTTCCTTACCCCCTTTCCTTCTCCAAAGCACTAAACGATATCTAACTGACATTAATCAATCTAACTATCTATCTATTTAACTGTCTATCTATTTAACTATCTATTTATTATCTGGTCCTGTCTTTAGAAAGCAAACTTCATAAATGTAGGTGCTAGGAATACAGCGCTTAAGACAGTGTCTGCTGGGTAGCAGGTGTTCAATAAATACTGTGGAGAGAATGAATGTGCCATGTTGCCTCTGAGTGTGTGGGCATTATGCCATTTGCCCTCTGTCTTTCTTGAAAGGATTTTTTTTTAACTATAAAGCAAATTATTCTTTAATTCTCTGAGTGATGCTCAGTGTGGGTAGCACTAGAGAGAAAGAGCTGGAGCCACATCTTCTAATCTCCTAATTCTGGAGTCGGGGCCAGTTGCTCTGAAGATCATTTTTCCTTAATCCCGCTGAGATCCTCAATTTACGATGAGGATCTTGCCTGTACGGCTGCACTGTCCTGGGAGGGCTACTCCTAGGCAGGCTCCTTGCCCCTCGTGTGAATAGCGTGGCAGAAGCAGCGAGGCTGAGATGAACCTGTAGATGCAGGCGACTTCTATAAGCCCACCCCACACATTACTGTGCTTGGAACCAGCCCTGAAAGAACACACTTCCTCCTCTGAGTCCTGGATGAGGACGCTAATAAATGGATCTTAACTGAAGCTACTTCTCAGGGCCGCTGGGCTGGCTCTGAACGAATGACCCTCATCCGTTTCCTCACCTCCAAGCCACCTGCCCAACAGCACAGCACACACGGCAGTGCTCATGGGTACTTGGGGTCCCCTGCTCCCTGCACCTCTCCATGGCCCCATGTTACACACAAGGAACCTGAGGTTTAGACCCAGGAACAGTCAGTTCCCTAACACGGAAGGTGCTACCTACTGACCTCACCTCTGCCAGGACACACCTGATGTTCCAGTTTGTGCTGAGATAGCAGAAGTGCTGTGTGGGGGCGCCCCTCAACCTGAGTTCAGGGGCGTCTGAGAAACTGTGGGGCCAGTAGAAGGATGAAAACAGGAAAAAACAAGTTGGTTTCTCCCTTTACACACACACGGGGTGGCAGGATATACCTGCTGAGTGTCCCCAGAAGGCCGGAGGAACCATCAGCTTGAGTCTCTATCGTTCTTCCAAGGGTGGTGGTTGGGGGAGGAGGGGGAGGGGCACCCTCCCGAGGTCAGGGCCTTGGTGCCCAGGGCTGCTGCGCACGGTGATGAGAGGTGGCTGCTGCCGGGAGAGTGGGTGTCACGGGAGAAGCAGGGGTGTCACCGGTTACCGCGGGTGGGGTTCGGGTGGAGAGCGGGGAGGGCGCCGGAGTGAGTTGGAGGGAGGGGCTGTGTGGCCCCGAGGCCCCGGCTGGGGTGGGCATGGGGGGGGGGCTCCCGCAGCTCCTGCCCTCAGCCTCTCTGGTGGGGAAATGACGGCCAGCATGTGGGTGGGGAGGGCGCCATCCAGCGTGGCCCTCTCGGGACTCCCGGCCGGGCGGAGAGAGCTTCCCGGGGTGAAGGCCCCCAGGGACCCGCGGGGGGGGGCCTGGGAGGAGCAGGGGACTGAGATGTCTGCCTTCGTGGGCAGCGTCTCCTCGGAGCCGGGCGCAGTGAGGTGCCTCCAGCCCGACGGGCGGGGCTTCGCGGGGTCACCCGGGGGGAAGGCGTAAGCGGCCCCCGGACCGGGGAAGGGGCGGCCGAAGAGGCATGACCCCCCGAGGCTGTGCGGGGAGGGCGGGAGCGGCTGGACCGCGGTACCGGTACCGAATCCAGACAAAAGTCCAAGCGGGGCCAACAGCCGCCAGGGCGAGGGGAGCAGGGGGGCTGCTCACCTGGGTGCGGGGGTGGCAACCTGGGGGGTGGGCTGGGCTGCGGGGCTCTGTGGCCGGAGGGTTTGGGGTTCTGATTTGGAAGCAAGGGCCGAGGAGGGGGGGGGGCCTGGGGTAACGGACTGGGGTGCTCATGGCGCTCCCCACTCGGACGCGAGGCCCTGGGAGGGCTCCCCAAGTGAGACGTGGGGTACGGGGCACGGAGAGGGCTGCGGGCCGCCGAGGGCGACCCCTAAATTCGGTCCAGAGGCCACTGGGGGCTCGGAGGGCAGCTCTCGCTCAGACGGGGGGACTGGAGGGACCCTCGCCCATTGGGGCCGCGGCGGGACTGGGGGGCCCGGGGCGGTCTCCCCCGACGCGGGGAGATCGGGAGTCCCCTGGGCTCCGGTGGCGGGGCCCGGGGGGGAGGGTCCCCGGTCCGGAACCGAGCTACCTGGAGGCGCCGGGAAGCGCTTCGTTCCGGGAGGGCGTTCCCGCGGCCCGTCCCCGCGCGGGGGAGGGTGGGGTGCAGCCGCGCCCGGGCCCCGGCCCCGGCCCCGGCCCCGGCCCCGGCCCGCATCGGGATTCGGGGTCCCTCTCGCCCTCGGGGACCCGGGCGCCCGGCGGAGCGGGGTGCGGGCGCCGGGACGCGCGGGCGAGCGCGGGGCTTTATGCGCGCCGGGCGGCGGGGGGAGGAGCCGGCAGGTCGGCCCCCGGCGGCCCTCCCCTCGGCCGTCCCCGCCCGCCCGCCCGAGCGGGGTCGGGGGAGGGGGCAGCATGGCCTGTCCGTCCGGCCCCCTTCGCCGCGCACCTCATCTGCCCCGCGCCGCCCGCCGCCGCCGCCGCCGCTCCGCTGCCCGCGCCGCCCGCGGCTCCCGATGGAGACTGACGCGCCCCAGGCCGGCCTCGCCTCCCCGGACTCGCCGCACGACCCCTGGTACGGCCCGGCCCGGCCCGCCCGGCCTGCCCGGCCCGCGCCCGCCCCGGCCCCGCCAACATGGCCGATCCGGGTCCGGCCGGGCCTCCCCGGCGCCCGGGCCCGCGCCCCCCGCGCCCCGGCTCCCGGCGCTCACGCGGGCCCTTTGTGTGTCTCCTCCTCCCGCAGCAAGATGTTCATCGGGGGACTCAGCTGGCAGACGACGCAGGGTGAGCGACGGGGCGCCGCCGGCCGCGGGCACCGGACCGGCCCGCGCGGACCCCCGGCCCGGCCCGCGCCCGCTGACCCCGCGCCCCGCGCCTCCTCCGCGCCCCGCCCGGGACCCGGGAGCGCGGGGCGGCCGGCGAGCGCGCACGGCCCGGCGGGTGGAGGGGAGGCGGCGGGGGGCTCGGGGGGCGCCGGAGGGTGGGCCGGGCCCCCGGGACCCGCCGGCGGCAGCGCCAACTCCGCTCGCACCTGCGGCTCAAACTTTTGTGCGGCGGCTCCGGGAGCGGCGGGAACCGGCCGGCGCCGTCCCCCCTCCAGCCCCGCGCGGCCCTCGGCTTCCTGGGGCCCCGGGGGCGCCCGGCGCCCGCACGCGAGTCCGGGGAGGGCGGGGGGCGGGCCGAGCGCGCGGGCCGCGCCGGGTCGCCGGGGGCGGAGGCCGGGAGGGAGGGGGCGGCCGGCCGGTGCGAGGCGTGTGTGCTTGCAGAGGGGCTGCGCGAGTACTTCGGCCAGTTCGGGGAGGTGAAGGAGTGCCTGGTGATGCGGGACCCGCTGACCAAGAGGTCCAGGTGAGCGCCCGCCCCGCGCCCCGCGCCCGCGCCCGCCCGCGCCCGGTAACCGCCCTCCTCCTCCCTGGCGCAGGGGCTTCGGCTTCGTCACCTTCGCGGACCAGGCGGGGGTGGACAAAGTGCTGGCGCAGTCGCGGCACGAGCTCGACTCCAAGACGGTGAGTGCCCTGGCGGCCGCGGGTCCCGGGGAGCGGGCCGGGCTCCCCCCTCCCCCCGGGGCCGGGCGGACGGGGTCCTGCGGGAAGGAGGGGGTTTTCGGAGGAGAAGGGCTGCCAGGCTCGGAAACTTTGCCACGAGAGAGAGTTGGAGGCAGAGAGGAGAGAAAGCACCCGGGCCTGCTGAGGTGCTGCATGCAGCCCCTGCGGTGTAGGTGAGGGAGGCTCAGCTGCCCCCCTACCCCCCAGGGCTCATCTTCAGGCCTCGGGCAGGAGGCTGGCGGGGTGGGGGGTGGGGGCTGGGACCTCCCCAAGCCCAAGCTGGGTGAGTCAGGGCGGCAGGGACCCACCCCGTGGCTTCTGTGAACTGCAACTAGTACTTGGCTCTGACACCCCCTCATTCCACACCAATGGCAAGGCATCCCGAACCCCCACCTCCCACCGCCCCTGACTGTTGGTCAGTGAGCTCCTTGCTTTGTGAGGGAGACCCAGGAAGGGCTCCTGAGAGGGAGCCAGGCTGCCTGGAAAAGCCTCCTGAGGCTGCTCGCAGCGGCCTGTTTGGTATTCATTTGCTGGGACATTTGTGCTGTTGTCCCTCGGCTCCCCGGTGTCCTGGGCCCTGCAGGGGGCGCTGGCCCAGGCCCTGGCTCCAGGGGAGAGGGAGAAGGAGAAAGTGATAGGAGGGGTTACTCTGCCATGGGGTGACCTGTGATTGGGGAGACCATCTGCCAAGGGGCCGGGACAGTGTGAACTCTCTCCACACGCCCCGCTCTGCTCCAGCCCTGGGCCTCCCTGGTCGGGGCGGCACTGGCTCCTGTTTACCTGCAACAATAGCTGGTTGTGCCCAAGAATTTGCTAAGTTACCGCCTGTCCCCCCGCCTGTTATCTCCGCCAGGGCTCCCACTTCTGCTCCAGGGACGAGCAGAGGCGGCCAGGCCGCAGCGTTGCAGCTTCTGAAAGGACCTTCTTGGCTCAGCCTGAGTGACCCAAGCTGGGAATGGAGAGACAGTGGCCTATTGTTTTGCGTGATTATCTGCCATCAAGCTGCCTGTTCTCCTACCATCCCCTGTCCTCAGAAGGCACGGTGGCTTCGGCACCTCTGTGTCCTGAGATGCTGGGGCTGGGCTGGGGGAATGGGAGGTTGATGGTTGATAAGGGCAAGAAGAGAAGGGAGGAAGGAGGGTGAGAGGGCCTCCTTCTGAGAGGCAGAACTCAGGGGCAAAGGCCTTGTGTTTGGCGTTCTCTGGTGGTGGGAGGGAGGTTTATTGTGGGGAGTCTATTTTGGGTTCTGACTTTCACCTTTTATTTACTTGTTGGGTTTTATTTATGTTGCCAGCTGTGAGTCAGAGTGGGGCGGGCGTATCCGGGCCAGGTGTGTGTAGGTCTGCTGGACGGAGCGTGGGTACCATCTCATCTCCCCATGGGCCGGGGTCTCGCAGGGGGGACTGACTGAGGGGTGCTCTGGTGGCTGGGGAGGCTGCTTCCAGGAGAAAGGGGAGGAGGAAAACATGTACAAAATCACACCTCCCAACGGGGAAAATGGTCACGGTGATCTTCCCTGGAGCCGAGTGGGACTTGGGAGAGAGGAGGCACTGCCCTCACATGGATTTGGAAGGTTCCTTGTCTGTGGGCAAATTCCAGTGGGGGAGCCTAGAGGAAGCTGGTCCTTGGTTTGTGCCATTCAGGCAGAGAGCCATGGCCTGAACTAGGCTGAGTTTTGAACAGAAGGAACTTTGGGAAAAGATAGCTCTTGCCTGCAATTGGCTGGCGAACTTCTGAATGGTGTCCACCCACGTGGGTGCCAAGAAACTCTGGAATGACCGAGCCCCCTGGGTCCTGCATTGATCCCAGTGTCTCATGCCCTGCCTCTTGCTGTTCCTAAGCACAGGTAGAGTGCCCTGCGTAACCAGATGCGAGTTGCTGTTCCCTTCTAGTTGGTTGTTCATAGCCAAGGGCAAAGGTGGCCCACGGGTAATAGCGCCTTTGTTTGTGCAGTGAAGGGCGTTGACAAAGGACCGCTTTCACCCGCTATCTCATTGGATTTCCTCCAGCTGCCCCTGGGAAAAGGGATGTGACTGTCCCCACTTTGCAGATGAGGGAACTGAGGCTCCGAGGGGCCAGGCAAGTTCCCAAGATCACGGCTTGGCCAGGGGCCCAGCATTTCTGAGTTCAAGGCAGACGGCCTTGCACCTCATCAAAGCCTGGGCTCTGCTTCACCGCAAGCCCCGCCCGTTCTCAGGAAGCTGTTCGCGTGCACCCTCAGGGGGAGCTGTTAGGTGCCGGTAATATCAGGGAAACAGAACTCAGTGCATTCCTGGTGGTTTATGGACTCTTATCTTGAAGCAAAGGCTTTCCATTCGCAAACCTTCAAACGTCTGAATTGCACGCCTCGCCTGGACAGGTGTCCGTCTGTGTGCAGTCAGTTCAGCTGGGAAGGTCCTCAGAATACCTGGTGCTTAAAGGAGTAAGACTTGGCTTACTCTGAGGGGCTCTTGCTGTAAGCTAGACACCTTGCCAAGTGCTTTGCAAGTTATCTCAGATGTCCTAGGAGGTGGGTGTTACTCTTGGTCCATTTTGCAGGCGAGCTTGACCCTGAGGCTCAGAGAGTTTAAGTAATCTGCCTAAGGTCTTCACAGCTGGGAAGCAACCCAAGTGGGCTTTGAACCCAGTAGCCTGGCTCTAGGGCCTACATGCTTAATCGCTGCTAGAGGCTGGTTTTTGTCACCTCTGTGTCCTGGGATGAGAAAGGTCTTCAGGGCTGAAAGTTGTGTGGTCACCCATCAGTGTGTGTAACCAAGGCCCCTTCACTTTCAGATTGATCCCAAGGTGGCCTTTCCCCGGAGAGCACAGCCTAAGGTAGGTGTGTGTCTGTCTGGGAGGAGCTCTACTGCAGAGGGCAGAGATATTCCCAGCATTCCTTTCTGTGAAAGATGCTTCTGGAACCTCTGTATGGACTAGGATCGGGGGAGGGAGGATTCTCGATATCCTTAGTCTGTACATTGAAGACACCGTGGATCATCTTTCCGTCTGTGTTCTGGAGTAGACTGGGGAAGGGGCTGCATGTGTTGGAATAAGGGGAACCTCTCAGGGGACTCATTGTCCTGTATTTGAAGCCAGTTTGGTTTGGACCCTGAGTGGAATTCTGACCTCAGAGATCACAGCCTCTGTTCCCAGTGCCTCTGCGGGTCAAATCCAGGACAGACCTACCCCCTGAGGCTGAGCTAGAGTAGGGCCAGGGAGATGCTTCTGACCCCTGTCATCCTGCAACCTCTTGATGTGTTGGGCTTGAGGAGGGGGAAGGGACCATGGAGCCCATCACCTGCTGCCTTTCAACTTGGGCGACCATGGCTGCCCTCCCAAGCGCTCTCTTTCCCTGGTGCTGTGGCAAATTTTTCTGCGTGTGTGGAAAACAGATTTCTGAGTAGCTGAGCTATATAGCACTCAAAACTTTTGGTCCAGGGCAGAGGCCTAAGATTCTATTCCAGGCCCCAGGGCAACTAGCCAGATCTTAATTTTTAAGCAGTTGAATATAGGAGACAGACAAGAAGGCTGGTTACAGAACCGGGACGCTGTGTCTGCTGACTTACCAAGTGTCCCAGGACTGGGTCCCACTCCAGGAGAGCTTCCTTTCTCCTTTGCAAGAGGGGTGGTGGGAACTGAGATGCTCTGGGGTTCTGAGCCCTGGTGCCCAGCTCCTGCCACAGCAAAGAGAGAGGGGCAGCTTGTAAGAGGCAGGAAAGAGGCACCTCTGGAAGGGCCCGGCAGAGGGCCTGCAAGCAATTATGGAGCAGGTATTCGAAGGAAGCCACGCCGGGGAGCACATGGTCGGAACTGGGTTAATTCCATTAAGCAGTTTGGTGACAGAAGGTGCTTTAGTGTTAGGATGGGGCTGGGAATGGCTGTGGATTAGCCATGCGCTCCTGGGGTAATTAGGACCATGTGTTCTTCCCAAAACAGGACTGGGGCCACAGGGCTGCCAGAGGTTGGATTGGGAGGAGATTGATGAGGAAAATGTCGGCACGGAGTTTAGGGGGACCCTGTGTTGGGCCTTGGCCTCTCCCAGGGGGAGCTGGTGGGGTCTTTAAGTTAGGCTGAGTCACTAACCCACCCCCTTCTCTGTGGTGGTCTTTAGGGAAGGCATTTTCCCCATAAGACCCCAGGGAGGGAGGCAGGAGGGAAGCACATTGGAGACAGCCAGGGTGTGGGGTGCACAGCTGCCTGTGACAGGCCTAGCGGCAGAGGTCCGAGGGGGAGCTCAGGGGGGGCCTTCCGAGTAGCTGGGGCTACAGAGAGCTTGTCAGCTGGCGCCCTGGCAGGAGGGCTCGAGCCCCTGCTGGTGGCAGTAGGCCACAGGACTCAGATGCCCACTTTCTCATTCTCTCCCCCTAACAGATGGTGACTCGGACGAAGAAGATCTTTGTAGGGGGGCTGTCAGTGAGCACCACGGTGGAGGATGTGAAGCAATATTTTGAGCAGTTCGGGAAGGTGGGTCCAACCTGGGGGCTCGCTGCGGGTGTGAAAAGCCGGGAATTGGTCAGTAGCGAGCAGAGTCCAGCCAGGTCACTCCAGTTGCTGCAAAAGGTGCAAGAGGGGTGGGCCCTTCCGTGGGTGAGGTGAGGCCAAGCCACTGCTCAGGCTCCTGGCCTCTCTCTGGGCCTCACACTCTGGCCACATCCCCAGGGACAGAAGCCACACAGTAGCTCTCTGTTGTTGCCCTTCCCGTGTTTTTCTCTTACTTATCTCCATTCTCCTGAGGGAGGCTGCTCCCCTGTAGCCAGTTCAATCCAGTCACCCCCTTGGCCTCCTGGGAGCTTGCACCTGTCCAGGCCATGGGTGGTTGCACTCCTTCCTGGTGAGGATGATAAGGATGCAATAAATAGGACTCCCAATTTCACTAACACTCCACTCCGCTGGCACAGGTGGGACCGGGGAGGGGGCACTGAACCTCTACCTAGTTAAGGGGGGTAGGGGGGCCAGTGCTGAAGATCAGGCCCAGAGGTTTGGCTCTCTGCTCTGAGATGCATCCAGCTTTAATTTCTGGGCTGTTTGTGAAGGATGAGATGTAGCGACAGCAGACCATATAGGATGTCCCCAGAAAGGTGAGCAGCGTCAGAGTCAAGGTTCCATGGAGAGAGGCCAAGAGGGGACCAAGTGTTAACCTGAAGGTGAAGCAGGACTGTGTGCTTAGTACCATCCCGATCTGCTCCTGCGTGAGGCAGGCGACAGGCTGGGCCTCTACTTTCCTATCAAGGCATCTGCAGTCCCCTCTCAGGCAAAGGGCAAGGAAGGGGGCTTGGGAGATAGGATGTGAGTTGGCCACTAGGTGAGTGTCCAGCTGCCTGTCTCTAGGGGAGAAGGGCAGAAGCTGGGAGGTCCCCGGCCCGGCGGATGCTGGCGGCGTGGGGGCCAGAGGCCGAGGCTCAGGCGCCTCCGTGGGGACCCGGGTCCAGGACGGAGGGCAGGTCGGGCCCGGGCCCCAGAGGGCAGGACGCCCCTGGGAAGCGGCGGGCCCGCTCGGGCGGCGGGGTGTCTTTGTGTCTGAGCGCCGAGCATTAGAGCTCGCACTAATCTGATCCAGCAGCTGTGATTGGAGGCCGCCTGCCCCCGGGGCCGGCGTCGCCATGGCAACCGGGCCCCAGGAGAAGCCGTCAGCGGCCGCGTCTTTTGTTCGGGCCTAAATCGGCGTTGGCATGTGAAACCGGCCCGGGGAGGCCAGGGGGAGCCGGAGAATAGGCTGCCAGGGAGCGAGGGGGACAGCCGGGAATGCCAAGGGCCCTGCGGCGGGGGGCCCCGCCCGGACCGAGGGGCCGCCGCCGAGGGGGGAACAATGGTCAGCCGCCGTGGCTGCCACTCAGGCTTAGAGGCTGCCGAACTTGGCGGCTCCCACTGGTCAGCAGGCCCCGGCCGCCTCCCCTCCCCCTGCCCGAGCCCCCCTGCCCTCGGGTTCCCATGGAGACCGAAGCCTGTTAAGGACACCAGGCCGGGCCGGGAGCCTCTCTCCCCTGAGCTGGCCCCCGGAGGGGACACTGGTGGGGGTCCCCCGGCCCCCCAGCCACTTTCCTTGCTCCCTGCCCTGGCCTCGACCCCAATGCCCCCCTGGGGTCTGTCCCGCCAGAACTCAGGTTGAAGGGTCTGGGGGGTCAGGGATGGTGGGTTGGAAGATTAGGTAGAAGAAGGCAAAAGGGGCCGTGGGTCTGGGCTGAAATCCATTTGTGAATCAGGCAGGAACTCAAAGCTGTGGTATTAGAGGGCTGGTTCTTCGTTCATCCACTCATTCAAATAATGGTTACTGAGCCCCAGTCAGGACGCTCAGTGCACTGGTTATGGTGCCAGCCGACACAGGCACTGTTCGCGGGAAACCTTCGAAGGCAGTGGTGTTGGGCCGCTCTCTCCAGCTTTGCCCCTCTCCCCTGTGACTGTGGGCAAGCCCCTCCCTAATAAGGTAGTAATAATAGTCATTACTTATTAAGCACTTACTGTATCCCAGGTACCATGAGTTGAGTGTTACATGCACGATCTCATTTAACTCCTCCCTATAAGACACTCTTACACCAATTTCACAGATGAGTAACCTGAGTCATGGAGACACAGAGCCACTTGCCCAAGATTACCCACCAGCAAGTGCAGGACCTCGGATGTGAATTCGAAGCCTGTGCTTTTATCCAACCCTTGTTGCTGGGTCTCTCTTTTCCCTGGTGAGGGCGTGGGGAAGATGTGCTGAGCCTGCACTGTCTGTCTAGTTTGCAGAGTTGAGCAGATTTGGGATTGGGACTCAGTGAGGGTCACTCCCCAGAAGGGCACCAGGACGGAGGATGTCATTTCCTTCCCAGAGTCTCCAGGACCCAGCTACCTCTGGGCTCAGTGGGGTCCTGGCTCGGTGGGGGGTGGGGGGAGTGGGGGTCAGAGGCCCTGTTCCACTTGGCATCTGTGAGACCTGGAGGGCCACCCTGTTCAGGGATTGCCCTTCCTTCAAGGAGGCACCTGACAGGCCTGGGAAGAAAGCAAAGGCGAGTGGGGGCGAAGCTGCGCCCACGGCTTCAGGAAGGTTTCCTTCAGCCCTTGGGTGTGTGACCATTTGGGGGGGGGAGGGGTATCAGAGGCAACCCTTGATTTCCACCAAGGATGAATCAGACCGTAGCTTAGCCCCATGAGTTAGCTGACATTGGCTGAAGAATTAAGGGGCCAGGAGGTTGCACCAGCTGTAGGCAAAGGTGGGAGGGAGGCTGACCAAGTATCCAAGGGGCTGCCTGAGGGAGTAGCCAGAAGGAAAGCCTGGGGTCCAAGGGAGGCAGGACGGTGTAGACCCGCCCCTTTCCTCAGCCCGGTCCCCTCCCCCAGTCAGTGGGAGGCAGGCAGCCCAGGCACTGAACTCTCCTTGGTTTAATTACAGCCTCTAGCAAAAGGAAACCTCAATTAGAGGAAAAGCTTGTACCAGGCGGGAGAGGGCAGTTGAGACTGGCTATGGAGGCTGCTGTCCTGACCTTTTGCAAAAAGGGAAGAGGCTTTTGCTTCTCCATCTCAGGTCTTAGTCTTGTATTTCCTCCTCTAGTGCCCACTCAGTGCCTCTTCCTCCCAGACTTGACCTAAGATTTGCTGTGTGAACTTGGGCAGGTGACTTCACCTCTCTGATCCCATTTTCTTATGTACAAAATGAGGATCTCAACACGCAAGGAATGTGTAGAGGATTGTGGGACAAAGTGCCAGGCACATACGTGGCGCTTAATATTTACTGGACGGTCCATTGGGAATCTGGAGGTTGAGAGGGGTTGCTGTGGCACCCAGTTGAGGTTGTGGGTAGAAAGTTGTCCCCAGCGTGGGGAGCAGGTTTAAGATAAAGCCTGGGCTGGGGAACGGGGAATGGAACAGGTGTGGGAGACCCTGCTCCTGCGTTATGGTGGGCCCCCTGGTATCTGGTGGGACCTCCAGCAACAAAATGGCTCTGTTTCAGGTGGATGATGCTATGCTGATGTTTGACAAAACCACCAACCGGCACCGAGGTGAGTGTGGCCCCTCCCCCTTTCCAGGCCAGGCTGGGGGCCTGTGGTCAGCCAGGGGCTGCAGGTCACAGCTGCCCTTTCATCTCTCCTCCTGACATCCTATCCCTGAGGATCTGCATCCTCTCCAGGGCCTGGCCTTACAGAAGGCTTTTGTCCCGCCGTTTCCTGTGCTAGAAACTTGCAGAATTGCAGACACCCGAGAGGAGCAGACTCTCTCCCAGCTGAGCCCTCCCCCCAGCTCGGCCTGCTGTCTGCCCAGCCAGTGTCTATACTGGGGCTTACCTTGTCCCTGGTAACCAGAGCGCAGGCCAGGCTGCCCCAGGGTCAGGCTGACTGGCTGACTCAAAGCCCCAGGCAGTCCGCTCTACCACTGCCCTTCACCCCCCACCCCTCAGGCACCCCTCGGGCGGAGCCCAGCCCCAGTCCCCTTGCCCCTGAACCTGGGAGCATCTAGGCCACAGTGTTTGCACAGCCTGGTTGTTTTTCTCCCAAAGGCCTTGCCTCCTGAGACTCCCATTCCGGTCCCTGGGGCACACCGGGGAGGAGGCAGGGCTGTACCTCCAGTTGCTTCAGGACTTTGGGCCTTTTAACCTGTTCTGGGAGTGGGGTGTGTGCTGTTGTATGGGGGTATCTGCATGTGAAGGTGTCAGTGTCTGACTGTTCGTGTATGTCTATTGTATCAGGGCGACTGTGTACACGTACACAGGGGTCTTTATGTGTTTGGGAGTACGTGTGTGTGTCTACCTGTAGGAGGGTGACTGTACAAACATATGTCTGGGTGTGCACCCTTTTGTGTGAGTTTACGTAAGGGTCTGTCTGTGCGTGGTCTTCCTTCCTCTTTGGAAAACATCTGAGGAAGAGAAAGGGCTGGTGGAGTGAAATTCCGTCAGAGCTCTGCCACTCTCTCTTGCTATGTGATCTTGAGCAAATCACTTCACTTTCCTGCGCCTTGGTGTTCACATCTGTGGTTTGGAACAAGAAACCCTGTCTCAGCAGGTGTTGAGAGGTTCCAAGAGGTTCCTGGGCTGAGGACGGAGCCTCTTGTTAACTCTCAGACAACTCCCCTGCAGGAGAGGAGTGGTGGTGTTGGTATGACTTGGGGCTGGGTTTTGACCATGAGCCCAGTTCTGACCCTGTGTTTGCCCTCTAGGGTTTGGATTTGTCAC
>PVJC01025123.1:0-24969 GCA_004026665.1 Murina feae | reverse complement strand
CTCAGGCCTGCAGGGGAGGACAGTTGGGGGGTGCCATCCTGGTATGGGGAGGGCAGTTAGGGTCAATCAGGCCAGCACAGGACCAGTTAGGTGTTTATCAGGCTGCCAGGGGAGTGGTTAGGGGCAATCGGCATTTGAGAGGTCGAGAGCCAGCAGTCCTGGATTATGAAAGGGATGTCGACTGCCCGTTTAGGCCTGATCCCAACAGTGGGATTGGGCCTAAACGGGCAGTCGGACATCCCTCAAAGGGTCCCTGATTGGAAAGGGTGCAGGTTGGACTGAGGGACACCACCACCACCCACCACCCCCACTCCATGCACGAATTTCGTGCACGGGGCCTCTAGTATTTAGTATAATGAAGAACAAGTAAAGTTAAATCAACAAAGTTACCAGTATTTCATGGGAAACTATGGGCCTGCTTTTGGCTAATGAGATGGTCAATGTCCAGTTCCATATTTGTCACTGCTAGTCGTAGCCGAGACTGAGAGGAGGAATCGAGAGACAGAGAGAAGGAGGGGAGTCGGAGAATGCGGCGCACATTCCACACATGCGCACTGCGGGCCCAGGACGAGTCGGCTGCTAAGTAGGATGGGCAGCGGCGCCAAAAACACATGGAGTTAAGAGATCAACTGAAGGTCTTCTATGCATGCATACAAGCATAATCAATGGACACAAGACACTGGAGGGTAGGAGAGGAGGCGGGAAGGTCAAGGGGAAAAAATGGAGACTTATTTAACACTCTTTGTAATACTTTAAGCAATAAAACAAAATAAAAAAAAACAACACCTGGCAGGCTGGATGCGGGCCGTAGTTTGAGGACCCTTGGTGTAGCCTGTTAAAAGTACAGACTTCTGGCCCTAACTGATTTGGTTCAGTGGAGAGAGCATCGGCCTGTGGACTCAAGGGTCCCAGGTTTGATTCCAGTCAAGGGCATGTACCTTGGTTGCAGGCACATCCCCAGTGGGGAGGGTGCAGGAGGCAATTGATCAATGTTTCTCTCTCATTGATGTTTCTAACTCTCTAGCCTTCTCCTTTCCTCTCTGTAAAAAAATCAATAAAATATATTTTTTTTAAAAAGTGCACACTTCTGGATTTCATCCTCCAATAAATTTGATTCATTGGGTAGATTCCAGTAATACAGAATTTAAACATGTATCTCAAGTCTTTATATGCACTGAAGTTTGAGAATTACTGCTCAACATTCTAATTCTTATGAATAGGGACCACATATTACATAAATTTCTATGTGCAACACTGAGAAATTAAATAAATATTAAGCAATTCAAAAAATGAACAAGAAAAAATATACAATTTTTAATAATAAATCACTACCTGATAATCCTGGAACAGTTGAAGAATGTGATATAGTCTAAATAACTCAAATAAAACACCTATATATTACCTAGACACTTCTTTCACTAGTTCTCTTTTGTCTTCTCTAGTACATGGTTTAATAAAGGAACATTTCTTTTCTTCACATTTATCTTGAAAGCTTTCTTGATAGGACTAGTACTAAAGAACCTTCTAGTCTCTAGTACTAAAGAACCTTCTTCCTTATGATTCCTCTTACCAATCGTCAGGAGGCCATTGTTAGTAAAAAGCTATGGCTCAGAAATAAAATTTTTTTCAGAAGAGGAATTACTGGATCATATAGTCTTGTACACCTGGAAATTATATGATATTAACCAATGTTACCCCAATAAACTTGATTAAAAAAGAAAAATTGTTTCCTATAGCCTCTCCACTAAGTCCCATTATATACTCTCCACATATTCCTTTATCTTCCAAAATCACAACCTTTGAAAGTAAAGGACGAAAATGTTACCTACGCCCTTCAGTTCCTTCTTTTACTATTTAATACTTAAGAAGTTATTAGTAAGAAACACATTTTCCAAGGACTATGGCACAGAAAGGTAAGAGATTTACCAAGTGAACTACTAAGTAACTCAAAAAAAGGAACTGATCTGTAAACAACTCCTATTGCAAATACTCCTTCCACTAACAGTTTTAAAAACATTTAAGGAAATATATCCATCCAGGTTTTAATTTGCATTGAATATATTTATTCAAATCAAAATACAGGCTTACTTTTTTTTTTTACAGGTTAAAAGCTTATATTTTTTCTATTCATTTAAACTCTGGCAATTACTACAGAATATCTAATCTAATAAAAGAGCAATATGCAAATTAACCATCACTCCAAGACACCCAAGCCATGCCTGATCCAAGCCACGCCCATCAGCCCATCAGAGTGGCTGTATGCAAATTAACCCAGCCAAGATGGAGGCCGGCAGCCATGGAGCTAAAGCAAACAGGAGGCTTCCGTTGCAACTGCCTGCCTAGGCCAGCTGGGCCTCTACTAAGGCAATATTGTTTCAATTATAGAAGCCACGGAGCTGAAGCAAACAGGAGGCTTCGTTACCTGCCTAGGCGTCAGCTCAAAGCAACAGTGTTTCAATTATAGAAGATAAATAAACCCCAGAAACCTGATTCCAGCCAGCCTCGCTGGGACACTGGGTCAATGGGAGCTGTGGGCAGCCTGAAAACAGCCCTCATCCCTTCACCCAGACTGCCCAGACACTCCAGTAGGGACTCGAACCCTGAAGGGGATGTGGACAGCCTGAAAACGGCCCTCAGACCCTCACTCAGGCTGGCCAGGCACGCCAGCAGGTGGACATCCCCCAAGGGCTCCCAGACTTAGAGAGGGCACAGGCCAGACTGAGGGACACCTCTCCCCTCGAGTGCACAAATTTTTGTGCACCGGGTCCCTAGTTAATAATAAATCTATAATGTTTCTACAACCTTAAATAAGAACATTGTGAAAACAAGTAAAATGCTATATATTGTCTCAAAAATATGCATGAAACTGTTGTACCCAGATGTTGTGATCCCCAAAGACTACGAGCGAGCCCCCAAACCGCTGTAAAAACATGAGGGCCTTTATTATTCAAGTTAACTTGGACTTCCCACGCTCACCCAACGGCCACCGACACAGCCACGTGGCAGGATGGGAAGTGCGGGTTTCAGGCAAAACAAAGGATTTATAGAGCCGGAAGTAGTGAGTGGGGTAACATGTGTGGCCCCTGTTGATTGGTCGAGGGAAGGTCCTGGGCCGGGCATTTCCCCTGCATCCCTATTGGCAGGTCTGCACTCTCGCACCGCCCTTCCGCCCTTACAAAACATTTATACACAAAATGAACAAATTTAATAGTAAGGAGGAGGACATATGTTGGTTTTATGAAAGGGAATATCAAATGACACTAACAGCTTTGTGATGTAGAGAGGGATTATTCAGAAGAAAAATTTTCACCTCGAAATTGGATGAGATTGGAAATAAAGCATTTACTAAATAATTTATAAAGAAAATATATCTAGGGATACTTTAAATAGCCTCTAGGAATATTTATGTATCAAATTTTTAATACATTTATATTACCAAAAATAAGACTAATTCCATATGAGTTATTATAGCAACATAAAAAGCATATTTACAAGTGGAAGAACTAGATTAAGTTAAAGCAAGAAATGAATGTCAGTATCAGTCTTTGTGGTCAGATACGTTTATGCCTCTAAATACACCTATATCAATTAATTATTTTAATCTGAAAACTGTTGCTTCGTTGTTTGGTTTAAATAATATTAAAAATCAATTTACACCCTGACTGGTTTGGCTCAGTGGATAAGAGCGTCGGCCTGCGGACTGAGGGGTCCTGGGTTCGATTCTGGTCAAGGGCATATACCTTGGCTGCAGGCACATGCCTGGTGGGGGGTGTGCAGGAGGCAGGTGATCAATGTTTCTCATTGATGTTTCTAACTCTCTATCCCTCTCCCTTCCTCTCTGTGAAAAATCAATAAAATATATATTTTTTTTAAATCAATTTATCGCCCTAGTTGGTTTGGTTCAGCAGATAGAATATTGGCCCATCCCAAGTGAGATTCCGGTCAAAGAGCACGTACCTTGGTTGCAAGTTCCTGTGGGAGGCAACCAATCAATGTCTCTCTCATATAGATATGTCTCTCTCTCTCTCTCTCTCTCTCTCTCTCTCTCTCTCCCCCCCCCTCCCTTCCACTCTAAAAATCAATGGAAAAATATCCTCGGGTGAGAATTAACAACAAAAAAATCAATTTATCTCACTTTACAGATGTGTATGGAGCTCTTATAATTTGCTAGGACTATGCTAGGCTATGGAAATACAGTAGCAAACAAGACAGGCCTGGCTCTTTTCTTCATGAAACTTACAATTCTACGTTGGAAGAGGTGGTAGAGTGGGGACTTCATGTGATCTGATCCCAGTGTGACTTTATGACCTTTTCTTGACCATTTCCCCATTTTTCTTAATACTACATATCAACAAACTTCCTCTTAGGTCCTCTCTTTAGTGGCTTCCATCCCTTTATATTTGGTGCTCTTTGGAAAGTTTTTTTCTGTACTAATCATCTCCAACATCTACCAGGTCTTCTCTAGCTAAACTCAACTTCTTTTTAGATCTCATTTTTGGTTTTGTTTTTATTGATGAATGAGCTGAGGGTCTGAAGCAAACACATTTTTCTGTGACATGCATAGCACACTCAGTTTTTGCCTACTGTGACAGTGACATCCACTACCAGCAACAGAACTCTATATTCCCTTTATAGGTGTCTCTCTTTCTACTCAGCACTTGAAGTTCCTATGAATTATAATTTCTCAATAACATATTAGCTAATCATTCACTTATTCATATCTTTGCTTATTCCCTAAATCTTCATCTACCAAATACTCTATTCCAGGAATTTTGCTGGGCCTTGGAATGCATATCATTATGGATCACATAGTTTAGTAAAAAACACAGACTTTGGACAAATAATGTAAAGTATAATGAGTGTTAAAGAGAAATTTTGGGAATTATACAAGCTCAAGTAACCTTGAGAAAGGAAAACATTAAATTTTTTAGCAAAGACTTTCACAATTTCCCCCCTTTTTGGAGTACATTACTTGGTGTACATTTTCAACTATTCAAATAAAACAAAAAGAACAATAACATTTATAATCTAATCTAATAAAAAAGTAATATGCAAATTAATCTTCACTCTGAGACACCCAAGCCATATCCACCACCCAATCAGAGTGGCTATATGCAAATTTACCCAGCCAAGATGGCGGCCGGCAGCCACAGAGCTAGAGCAAACAGTAGGCTTCCACTGCACCAGTGATAGAGTTCAAACTGCCTGCCTAGGCCAGCCAGGCATCTCTTCAAGGCAACAATGTTTCAATTATAGGAGCCACGAAGCTGAAGCAAACAGGAGGCTTCATTGCCTGCATAGGCCTCTGCTCAAGGCAACAAAGTTTCAATTATAGAAGATAAACCCCAGAAACCTAAATCCAGCCAGCCTTGCTGGGATGTTGGGTCAATGGGAGCTGTGGGCAGCCTAAAAACGGCCCTCAGTCCCTCACCCAGGCTGGCCAGGCACCCCAGTAGGAACCTGAACCCTGAAGGGACTGTGGGCAGCCTGCAAACAGCCATCAGCCACTCACCTAGTCTGGCCACACCCCCATGGGGCTAGGGTCCCCACTGGGGGGCTTGGCCAGCCTGCAAACAGCCATCAGCCTGGCCAGGAACACCAGCAGGTGGACATCCCCCAAGGGGTTCCAGACTGCGAGAGGGCACAGGCCAGGCTGAGGGACCCCACTCCCCCCGAGTGCACAAATTTTTGTGCACCGGGCCCCTAGGGAAAATATAATACC
Organism: Murina feae; assembly: GCA_004026665.1. Taxonomy (NCBI): domain Eukaryota; kingdom Metazoa; phylum Chordata; class Mammalia; order Chiroptera; family Vespertilionidae; genus Murina; species Murina feae. The sequence goes on along the minus strand of PVJC01025123.1, from coordinate 19,247 downwards.
AACAAAGTTAAGTAACTTAGCCTTTCTCTTCTCTTGATACATTTTTTAAAATATATTTTATTGATTTTTTACAGAGAGAAAGGGAGAGGGCTAGAGAGTTAGAAACATCGATGAGAGAGAAACATCGATCAGCTGCCTCCTGCACATTCCTCACTGGGTATGTGCCCACAACCAAGGTACATGCCCTTGACCGGAATCAAACCTGGGACCCTTGAGTCCGCAGGCCGACACTCTATCCACTGAGCCAAACCGGTCAGGGCTTGATACATTTTTTTTAATACTCATTGGAGGATATTTTTCCCCATTGATTTTTAGAGGGAAGGGAGGAGGGGGCAAGATAGAGAGATAGACATTGATGTGAGAGAAACATTGATTGGCTGCCTCCCACAAGTGCTCCGATCAGGGCCAGTGGTCGAACTGCAACTAAGGTATGTGCCCTTAATGGGAATCGAACCTGCGACCCTTTTTTAGTCTGAAGGCCAAAACCGATCACGGCTTTCTTGAAATATTTAAATTAGTATGGCCACACAACAATCCCACTAACATGAAGTCAATTAATATATCTAATCCTGTTAGTAATAATCAAGTATGAGAAAATTTTTAGGACTACAGAGATTAAGAGGGCCAAGAAAGGGCAGTGAGATGTTTAATTTTATTCTATCTGTTTGCATAATATTTATCTCAATTTTAACTAAATTAGTAGATTAGGCCTTGACAACTACAAATTCCCCTTCTGTCACTGAATATCTGCAAAAATAGCATATGGGAATCTATTATCATTTAAAGCTAAAATATGATTCTACTATTAAGATTTATTCTGAATTTCAGATGTAATAAAGCTAAGCACCACCAGTCTGAATTCCTCTGAAATGTACTACCCTTTCCCCCCAAACTGATTTGACTGTACTTGTGTTTAAGACCATGAGGGTATATTTAAAAATTCTTCATATATTTAGCTTTCCTAATCATTCACTAGTCTTTAGACACTAGTAAAATAAATTTCCCGGTTAAGCAATAACTTTCCAACTTGATCCTCATATTATGAGTGAGACTGAACAGATCTGGAAACATAACTGGCAGGTAATGACTGAAGGAGACAATAAGCAGAGTGCAGATTTAATCCTTAAATGCTATCTGCTCCATTCTCAATTCACCTACTTCTTGGACAGGGCTAAAATATACCACTGTCCCCTCATTGATGTTTTATTATTGGGGAGTGTCTCAACTTGTTTTGCAACACTTACTGAGCCTTTGGTTCTTAGTAATAAGGTATTTTCTAAAGAATTGCAAGAGTTTTGCACGCGTGACACGTTAACGTGTCAGTTCTCAAAGTGACGTCAGAGAAAATAGAAGTTTTTCCAATAAAGCCTGCCTTGTCAAAATACGCAGGTAATTTCATTTTCTGAAAAATCCTCATAAAAACACTACAAAAACATCAACTGAGCCCTGACCGGTTTGGCTCAGTGGATAGAGCGTCGGCCTGTGGACTGAAGGGTCCCAGGTTCCATTCCGGTCAAGGGCATGTACCTTGGTTGCGGGCACATCCCCAGTAGGGAGTGTGCAGGAGGCAGCTGATTGATGTTTCTCTCTCATCGATGTTTCTAGCTCTCTATCCCTCTCCCTTCCTCTCTGTAAAGAATCAATAAAATATATTTTAAAAAAAAGATCAACTAAGAAAACATTTTACTACAGCAAAGGAACACATTCTTATTTTATTTTCTAATATTCATCTAATGTCTTCTACATGCCAGGTATTTCATTTGGCACTTTATAGCCTTCATCTCATTTAATTTTCACAATATTCAAAGAAACAGGCATTTTCCCATTCTACTGGTAAGGAAAATGAGACAGAGTAACTTGTTAAAATCACTTCGGCTGATTAACACACATGCTCTTTAAATTTTACAAAATTTTTTGGAGAACTGAGAAAAAGGAGGGGAACTATCTGATATATTACCATTACTATGATCATTTTTATTATGCTTCAGAACAGGCTTAATTGAGAAAACTACTGTCTTTGACATCACTTTGTGCATTCAACTCTTTTCCATATTTCATGTTATTTATCTATTACAGATTCCCAGAAGTAGATCAAGAAACATGGGCAATTTTATCAAATACCATACTTTTTCATTGTTATCACGTTGTCGTCGCCCCCCCACACACACACACACAAAACAACACCAGATGCAAGGACAAGCAACTCGCCTTCTACCACATGCAGGGAATCATTCACCATAAAAATAAACAAGTCACTGCAAAACAAACTTTCATGCCTAGCAGAGAGCATAGGCTTTGGAATCAGACCAGGGGTGGAATCCCAGCTCATTCTCTAGAGCAGTGCTTCTTTGAACAAGCCCCAAACCTTTCTTTTGCTCAGCATCAGTTCCCTCACCTTTCAAAAGGGGTTCACACTAATAAATAAAATAAAAATAAATTTAAAGGGGTTAATACCCTGTAGTGTTATTGTGAGGTTTATAGATAATGCATGCAAACCATAACGCCTGACATGTAGAAGGCATCTAAACTAATAAAAGCGAAATAGTAAAATTAACCGTTTCTCCGAGACAGGGTAAGCCACGCCCACCAGCCAATCAGAGTGGCTGTATGCAAATTAGCCCAGCCAACATGGCGGCCGCCACTCATGGACCTGAGTAAACGTTGAGGCAGCGTCCCTTGCAGCAGGAGCGAAAGCGATACTGTTTTCGGCCCTTGGCGGGCAGGCTCCGAAACATGTTTCAATAATGTAACAATCATAGAATCCTTGGGAGCTGAAGAGAACAGCAGCCTGGCCTGCCTTACTAAGAGTAACAAAGTCTCATTATAGACGCTGCGCTGCGAGGTGAAGCAGAGGAGGTTTCGTTACCTCAGCCCACCTCAGCTTAAAGGAACAGAAACCTGCCTCCAGCCAGCCTTGCTGGGACGTTGGGTCAATGGGAGCTGTGAGCAGCCTTAAAGCCCCTCACCCAGGCATGCCAGCAGGTGGGCATCCCCCGAGGGGTCTCAGACTGCGAGAGGGCACAGGCCGGGCTGAGGGACCTCCCGAGTGCACAGAGCGGCTGCAGGGCGGGACAGCGCAGGACCCAGGACCCGTGATGGGAAAGAGGCGGCAGGGTTGGAGGGCACCGGGAAGCGGGAAAGAGGCGGCAGGGTCGGTGGCCTGCTTGGTGGCTGCCCAGGCCCTTTGCGGGGCATCGGGGAGCGGGAAAGCAAGGCTGCAGGGGCCGGGGTCCTGCTTGGCAGCTCCCCAGACCCCTTGGCGGCACCAGGAAGTGGGAAAGGAAGGCAGCAGGGGACGGGTGAGTGGGAAAGAGTTGGCGGCCTGCTTGGCACCTTCCCAGGTCCCTTCCGGGGATCAGGGAGCAGGAAAAGGCTGGCCTGACCACGAGGCAGGGTTTTCCCTGCTTTCTGGTGGATGGAGGAAGATGGGCAGTAGGCAAGCTTGGGAGGCAGGCAGCACCCAGCCCTGGTCACAGCTCAAAAAAGAGAACAACATGCAGGGGAGGGCAAGAGTCTGAGAGATCAACATAGAAGGGGTGCCTGCTCCAAGCCTCCATGGTGTGCCTGGGGGCAGGCCCCCAGCAAGTAGACACACACAGGAGGACTGCTCCAAGCCTCAGATGCGGCTGGGGGCAGGTCCCCAGTGGCCACACACACACACACATACACACACACACACAAAAGGCGCCTGGCAGACTGGGGCCATCATAGGACATCCACTGAGGGGTCCCAGACTGTGAGAGGGCACAGGCCGGGCTGAGGGACTCCCTCCACCCCAAGTGCACAAATTTTTGTGCACCGGGCCCCTAGTTGAATAAATAACAGAGAATAAGTCAACATTACAGTGAAAACATTGCTACAGGTGTAAATAATCAGGTAAGTAGAGTAGCATTACATTTAACAACACACAACCATGAGAAACTTGAGTGATTTTTAATTATATTCATTTAGGGGAACTTTCTTTTTGTGTTTTTTTGTTGTTGTTGTTGTTAATCCTCACCCAAGGGTATTTTTTCCATTGATTTTTAGAGAGAGTGGAAGGGAAGACGAGAGAATAAGGAACAGGGAGGGGGAAACTTCAATGTGAGACATATCTACTGACTGACTCCCAACCTTGCCCCTGGCAGGGGTGGGTCACTGAACCCTTCCTTGACCCTTCCTTCAAGGGCTGATGCCACAAACCTACACTGGCCAGGATGGGAGGCATCTTTTAAAAAAGATAAATTGGGCAAGCTCTCCCTCCTAGGAGCCATGCCCACACCTTTCTTCCCTCTCAGGTGTGCTTCTCCTAAACTCTAAGGGTCCCCACAGACTTTCTACTAGGGAAACAATGGGCAGCAGCAGCTCATCCCAGGCTAATCCCCTTGGAATCCTCCAAGGCCCCTTTTCTTACTTCCCAGTGAGCCAAAGCAGCCCCATCTTGAATCATTTATTTCCTATAACATTTCTAGAGAACCAAAGCAGCCCACCTACTCACCCTTCTGTCAATTCTTCTATTCTAAACCCTTCTTTATTTCACTGTCCCCAGCTTTAATAAATGTACTCTCACCCTGGCCAGTGTGGTTCAGTGGTTTAGAGTTGTCCCATGCCTGGAGAGGTCACAGGTTCGATTCCCAGTAGGGGCACATGCCAGGGTTTCAGGGTCGATCCCCAATAGGAGTTTTGTAGGAATCGGCTGATCAATGTTTCTCTCTTTCTCTCTCTCCCTTTCTCTCCTACATCAATAAAAACATATAAAAAATAAGAATAAAAAAAGAATAAAAATTTAAAAAATAATAAATAATAATAAATAAATTTACTCTCAAAATAAAAAATAATACTTCGATTATAAGATCATACATTACCCTGTATTAAAAGCCAAATCTACTCTGGTAGATAGACATGGGATTTTTTTAAATAAAATTTTCAAATATGGACAGAAAAATATAAGTGTTCCACTACAGAACATCTATATTTTCTTTTTTTTAAAAAATATATATTTTATTGATTTTTCAGAGAGAGGAAAGGAGAGGGACAGAGCTAGAAACATCGATGAGAGAAAAACATCGATCAACCGCCTCCTGGACACTCCCACTGGAGATGTGCCCCCAACCAAGGTACATGCCCCTGACCGGAATCAAATCCAGGACCCTTGAGTCCACAGGCTGACACTCTATCCATTGAGCCAAACTGGTCAGGGCACCATAATCTTTTTTAAAAGCTTAAAACATCCTCAGTTAGAAAGTAAAGAGATAAAAACTAAAATACATTTACCAGCCTATATTAATCCCTTGTTTACTGATGAGAAAATCCAATTTTTGGATTTGAAACCTAAACAAACCTGCAAGTGAAAGAACAGATTTATGATTCTATGTACACAGTTAATGAATTAATTGGGTATTTACCGAGGACCTTTCTGAAAGACACTGCTAGGGAAAGAATATTAATTTAAAAGTGTGTGTATTCAAGATGCTCAGTCTAATGGGAAAGACTGGTATATAAACAATTATAATACAACTAGATGCCCTGTGCACAAAAATTTGTGCACGGAGGGGGGGGGGTCCCTCAGCCCAGCCTGTGCCCTCTTGCAGTCTGGGACCCCTCAGGGGATGTCCACGTGCTGGCATGCCTGGCCAGCCTGGGTGAGGGACTGGTGACCATTTCAGGCTGCCCACAGCCCCTTCAGGGTTTGGGTCCCTACTGGGATGCCTGGCTGGAAGCAGGTATCTGGGACTTATTTAACTTCTCTAACTGAAACTTTGTTGCCTTGGTCCCCTGCTCCGAAGCCTGGGTTGCCCCTGGTAACCCAAGGTCCCAGCCCTGCAGGTATCTGGGGTTTGTTTATCTTCTATAACTGAAATTTTGTAACCTTGAGTAGAGCTCAGGGTTCACAGGGCCCTGGCTTCCTCCATTGCCTGGGGCAACTCCAGCTCCGTGGCCACCGCCATCTTAGTTGAGTTAATTTGCATATTTGTTCCTGATTGGTTGGTGGGTGTGGCTTGTGGGTGTAATGGAGTGAGGGTCAATTTGCATATTACTCTCATTAGATTAGATGTGCTGAACTGATCTCAATTCATGTGGAAAGAATTGGGAAAAACTTAGTTAAGGAAAAAAGCAATGTTTGAGCTAAGATTTGAAGAGTAGGAAACCTCAGGAAAGGGGGTGGGGAGAGAGAGAAGGGATACAGAGAATTCTCCAGCAGAATTCCAGCAAGTATAGACACAAGAGAGTACAGAAAATCAAGGAAGGCAGGGAATTCAGTATGACTAGCACAGGAGAAGCTGGGACTGAGATGAGACTGGAAGAAGGAGACCAGGTACAGGCTACAGAAAACCTTTTATACTTTGGAAAATACGTGAAAAGGTTCTCAGATTTCATTTGAATCTCTGGAAACACTATGAAGGATGGATTCAAGGACGACCCATTCAAGATTTGAGAGAGTGATCAATAACGGTGTAAACAGTGGGCATGATGGAAAGGGAGTTAAAATCTTATTCCTATAAAAATTTTTGAGATAACATTTACATAACATAAAATCCACCATGGTAACCATTTTAAAGTACATAATTCATTACTTATTCCTTTTAAAAATAATTTATCCCCTACTAGGCTCTTCTGTTTCTACTTCAGTGAGAGATTAAATGAATAAATATAACTTAACTAGCTTTTATTTTATTTCTTAAAATAGCTTTTTAAAACATTCATTTGCAAATTTAAACAAATAAGTGGACCTAGCTGATTTTGCTCAGTGGATAAAGTGTGGGTATGTGCACTGAAAGGTCCTGAGTTCGATTCCAGTCAAAGGCACATGCCTGGGTTGTAGGCTCTATCCCCACTGGGGGACATGCAGAAGGCAGTCAATCAATGATTCTCTTTCATCATTGATGTTTCTATCTCTCTCCCTCTCCCTTCCTCTCTGAAATCAATAAAAAAATATATATTTTTTAAAGTGGTCATTATATAAATTCAGACAGTACAGGTACATAAGGTGAAAAGTGTTTCCTTAACGAACAATCCCAACTATCCCACAACAACCACTGTTAACAGACTGATGTGTATTCTTACAAAAGTTTTGTTTTATATATATATATATATATATATATATATATATATATATACACATTTATATATAGCAATTTTTTAACATAAAAGGCATCCAGAATATAAAAATACGTATTGCCGTATTGCTCTCTACATCTTGTTTTACATGTAAAAATGGCTTGGATCCCTCCTTAAAAAACCACATCAATTTCTAGTTCCAGTGTACAAGCCTGCTCACTTCACCATACTTTTAAAAATTGTATATTTTTATTTTACTTTTTGCCCAGCTAATAAGCAACTGTTTTAAACTGCGAGCTTGTCTCCCCCCTCCCCCCCCCCCCCCCCCCCCCCCCCCCCCCCGTGCCCGTTAGGGAATAGTTCAAATATTCAGAAACAAAAGATGGGATCTTTTTAAATTCAGCTCAAGTTGACAAGCATTTGAGATGTTTAAATGGTATTTTAAAAGCACATGCACAGGTATTGTGTATTAGAGGAAGCACAGAAATGTACAGGAAATAGCATAAGACTGACCTAGGATTTTAGGCCTTGTTCTGCAATTTAACTGCATAAGGTTAGCACTCGGTTTTCCTCATCTATAAAAAAATAAAGCTAGAGCCGTGACCGGTTTGGCTCAGTGGATAGAGCGTCGGCCTGCGGACTCAAGGGTCCAGGGTTCGATTCCGGTCAAGGGCATGTGCCTTGGTTGCGGGCACATCCCCAGTGGGGGGTGTGCAGGAAACGGCTGATGGATGTTTCTCTCTCATCGATGTTTCTAGGTCTCTGTCCCTCTCCCTTCCTCTCTGTGAAAAATCAATAAAATATATTAAAAAATAAAAAATAAAGCTAGAGAGCATAAACTATTGCTAGTACTTGTAAAGCTCTAAGAGCATATGGCTCTAAGTCTCTAGTATTTCAACACAGTGTTAAAATTTCTGTTTGAATTGCTTAATTGTGAGTGAAGAATATCTCCTCCACTCGCTAAAATCAGTAAATTTCACAACGAGGGATCTTAGTTTTGTTCACTTATGAATACCAAGCTCCTAGAATAGTGCCTGGCACGCTTGATATTGGTTAAATGACTGAAAATGGTTTAATAACTTTCCCGTAAATGATCTGAATTCTTTATTTGGACAATTTGATAAACCTGGCATAGTTTCGCTCTTCAGTTTAAGTCTTATGTTTCTTTTTTTTTTCTTGTCTTACATTTCTGAAGTGGAAATGCTATAAATTGCTCTTAGGCGCCTATAACGGGAGTTACACCTTCTGACAGCAGAAGACTCAAATATTCTACCCGCTGGACCTAAAGTCGAACTTCCCCCACCACCTGATAGGGCCCATACTCGAAAAAGTATCGAAACTTGTAGCTAGAGAAGCCAAGGCGTCACATACCCAACCCCACTCTCACACTCAACATCCCCAGAACACAAGGGGTTAGTTTCTTCTCTCGCAAACCCCCCAACTCCCAAAACGGCGGAATTGGAGGCACCTAAGACAGAACCGGCGGGGAAAGGAGTGAGAAAGGAAAGAACAGACCCCCTGAAGCCCCACTCATTGGGAAAAGCCCGTGTTGCTGAAAACAGCGTCCTCACCTCCTTCTTTCTTTGGGCAGAGGCTGAGGGAACCCCATATACGAGCAGCAGGGCCACTGCAATGGTTGCAGAGACACACCAAACCCACGAACGCGCTGCCATGTTTGCTCCTCTCCGTGCTAGAAGCGAAACTTTTCTCCGGCTGAGTGTGCTGTTGGGCGTGAGAACAAGCAAGCCAGCCCCTTGGCCCTCCTCATTGGTGTAGCTCAGCCTTTCCAGTCGACCTCTCACATTACGTCAGTCGCTCTACTGCGAGACGCCCGCTAAAGACGCTTCACGTCTAATTGGTTTCCGTTAGCCAATTGAAAAAGGATAATCTGGAGGTTTTTCATTGGTCCGCTAGGATGCTGCCTCGCCCCTCTCGTTCACCGAACGAAGTCGCTTCGCGGCTCTTCGAACACGCATGCGCAGTGGTGAGGCTTTCCGGCTTTTCAGAATCCAAGATGGCTTAAGCTTCATAAAATGGAAACTTTTTCGCCAAGACTCATTTAGAAGTCTGAAATCCACCTCTTTCGTGTAATACTGTACAAAGATTGGACATAGCCATGTGATGGCTGGGATCTTTTTTGGTCCCTCATTCTACCACCAAATTATTTCAAATCAAAATAATAATTTTAAAAAGCTGGAAAGTTGCCCCGGCGTTAACCTATAACAAAGAGGTCACGATTCCATTCCAGGTCTGGGCACACATCCAGGTTGGGGACTCGATACCCAGTGGGGGGCATTCAGGAGGCTGTGGATCAATGATTCTCATCATTTATGTTTCTATCCTTTCTAAAATCAATGTACACACATATCTATTAATCTATATATTTAAAGCAGGAAAGCAAAAATATACTTAATATCACTGAGGGAGATTTTTAAAAGTAAACAAGTAAATGCTTGTTGAATACCTTCTGTGTCCCAGGGACGTGCTGAACAGAGCGGACATCAAAGTCATTTTTAAAGTTCTTGTTTCTTCATTACATTTTTAAAGTTAAACTTCTTATTGTTAGGACTGTAGGGCAATACAATCCGTTAAGGGCTATTTGTAAGCTTCCTGCCACATGAGAACAAAAGACCAAGAAAAACTCGCTGGACACCAAGAGTCAGACCATCCAAGGAATAGAAACTGTCCTGAAGGCACCTGATTGCACACCTGCATTCCATCCACATTCCAAGCCCACCAGCTCAGCCTCAAAACCCACTGAAGGCAAGTTTCCCACCAGGGGCAGTATATAAGGAAGAAACCCCAGCTCCCGGGTGTTATCATCTACCCGATGATCCCTTGGCTGGGTGGTGTGCAGTCCTTCCCTTTGGATATACCATCTCCCATCCCCTTTCCCTAAAAAATTCAATTTCCTTTTAGCAAACTACTTGAGGCATCAACAGGGACTTAAATTTTAGGTTATACAGAGAAAATGCCCTTTTAAATTTATTTTGTTTGGCAGATGGGTGCAAAACTAAGGTTGTAAGGAAACATTTCTGTCTTTTTTTTTGTGTCATAGCTTTCATTAAGCATCCAATTACTCTATCTAAAACATAATAGAAACCCTACATAGCTGAAGAAGTTTCCATTTATTTGGCCCAGGTATGTTTATCATAGTGGGTTGTAAAACTGGAATGATTTTAATAGGGAATAATAATATATTCAAGAGGAAAAACAGTAACACAATAAAATCAATTGCCTGTAATTTAGATTTATTTTGATAATGTGGAACATCATCAGACTATTCTTTTATGCTCTGCTGGAAAACTCAGGCACACAGAGGAAAATAATGTCATTATGTTGAAGAGTCAAGAAAGTGAGTATAGAAAAGAAAATAGTTGGTTCTAAAGTGAAGAGATACAATCAAGCCCTAGCTGGTTTAGTATGTCAAAAAAGACATATATATATAAGCCAGCTGGAAGGGAATCCAACTGACCACATCTGGCATTATTGTTCATTAAAATAAATCAGAATGGGTTATAATCTATTCAATTAATAAATCCATACTGATAATGAATAGAGAAGATAAAATTTATCTTTACAGTAGAACATGCACTGTTAAATATAGAAAGAATAATACAAAATAACCTTTTATGCAATTTTCAAACTAGTAATTGATTTAGGCAAAAATCATCAATGGATACATAAACTAGTTAGTGAAAGTTTGATAAAGAAAGGAAAATAAAAATAAAAAAGAAAGTTTGATAAAGAACAGGATATTTACATATTTTCTATGTATTCTTGATGTTATCTTTTAATTACAAGAGGAAAATTGTAATTTTATAGTGGGGAAACTTCAAGGCCACTCCTTCAACCAAATTATTAAAGTTTGCATTACCAATCTAATGTTATTTGCTTCCTATTAGGATGACCTAACAAGACACATCTATTATGTAGTATTCCTGCCAGAGATACATAAACTGAACCTAATTATGAGGAAACATCAAGACATACAATTTGAAGGAACTTTTACAAAGTAACTGTCTTGGTCCTGACCAGTTTGGCTCAGTGGATAGAGTGTCAACCTGTGGACTTAAAGGTTCCAGGTTCGATTCCGGTTAAGTGCACGTACCTTGGTTGCGGGCACATCCCCAGTAGAGGGTGTTCAGGAAGCAGCTGATCCATGTTTCTCTCTCATGGATGTTTCTATCTATCTGTCCCTCTTCCTTCCTCTCTGTAAAAAAATCAATAAAATATATTTTTAAAAAACTGTCTTGTACTCTTCAAAAATATGACAGAGCACAGACCTGTGTGGCATCAGTAATTCAGTTACCAATCCTTCCACTTAGAATTGCCTGATCTTGATCTTTTAGAAATCGTTGAAAGATTCTTTACCACACTTACTTCATATGTAAAACTGTAAGAATAAAACTTAGTGAGAAATAAATTAAGGCCATGAAAGACAAACAAAGGAACTGTTCAATTTAATCACTGTGGTGTACACCTGAAACTAATATAATAATTTGACAACTGTAATTGAAATAAATTATTTAAATAAACAAAAACCAAAAATAAAGAAAGCTTAAAAAATAAAAAGTGACAACTAAATACATGACAACTAAATTCAATACAAGGACCTGGATTGAATTCTGGATGAAAATATTGGAACAACTGGTAAAGTTGGAATATAAGCTATATTGTATCATTATGACAATTTCTCAATTTGATAACTGTACTGTGGTTATGTAAGAGAATATCTTAGTTTTACAAAATGAACCCTGATGTATTAATGGGTAAAGGCCATGCATGCATGTTATTCTCAAATGGTTCAGAAAAAAAGCAAATATACACACACACACACACACACACAGTTATACAGGTTGCCCCCCAAAATGTATACACACTTTGAATAATTATTAATTCAAATAGGTTAAATCAGAAAGGAAAGAAACATCAATTGAACTATCAGCTGTTAAAGTGTGTCTACATTTTTGGGACACCCTGTATATATGAATTTATGTATAAAAATACCGAGAGAAGAACACATGTGGTAAAATATTAAGTTTTGTATCTTGGTAATGTGTATACAGGAATTCTCCTCCATCACTATTTTATTATGAATATTTCCAAACATAAAGAAAAAGTGGTTCTAGCCGGTGTGCTATGTGGTTAGAGCACCGGCCAGGGCACCCAGGGTTTTTGTGTTGGATTCCCGGTCCTGGTTGGGATGCATGCTGCAGGCAACCAATATACCAAGTATATCTCCCTCCCTTCCTCCCTCCCACTTTCTCTAAAAAGCAATGGAAAAAATATTCTCCGGTGAGAATTAACAAAAAGAAAAAGTGGAAGAATTTTACTTTGAACACCCACCAAGTTTCTACAATCAAGTTATGTTTGCTTCATCGAATATTTATCCACGAATTATGTATTCTTTTTACCATTCTTGCAAGTTTTCTCTAAATTTGAAATTGTTTCAAAATTAAAAATTAAATGACTTAGTATCTAGTAATAGGAGACAAAAAAATCAGAGAAGTGAAGAAAGTTTGGAGGGAACTGAAAGAAATAGTGTGGAGCAAGATACAAGCTCAAGCCTCTGAAGCTAGTGCCTTTGATGACTCAGTCTAACATCAATGCTTTAGCAATCCTCTCTATAGGGGCCCTAAACCTGGCTTCAAGGTTGGGGGAGGGGTGTAACAGAATTCATTTTTAAAGCGTGAAACTACATTTCCCAAAAGGGCTTTATCTTTCCGCGTTTTGAAGAAGTTAGAATTCTATAGGTTTTCACAGGTCTCGCGAGATTTCAGTAAATCTCATTAAAGTGCCCTACTGAAAGCCATTTTGTTTTTCAGGTTTCTTCGCAAGGGTACTTGACTCAAAGTTATAACAACCGCCATTTGCAGTTGCTGCAGTGTTGTCTTCAGCTTTACGATGTTTCCGTTGGCCAAAAACGCGCTAAATCGTCTCCCAGGTGAGCAAAAATTGTGATCAAATCATTTCCAAAGGGCTTTTTATCTGTTTGCCCTAGTGGTCGCTTCTGCCCTTTCCCTCCACCTGCTTCCCGACCTTCTAATTGTAAGTGCTTAGTCTCCTAACTAATTGGGAAGATATTCTTAGCATTAGCTTAATCACCGATTGTTTCTGTTACTGGGGTTAAAGCCTAGCTTTGCTTTTTAATTATTCAGTAGTAACATGATTTCAGGGAAGAACACGTTTGGTGGACACCTCTTGTTCCTTAAGTAATTTAGTTAATTTCAGCTTTGGGGGGTACATTTACCCCTCCTGCTCCCCAATAGAAGAGCCTCCTCTCCAATTCCTGTAACCAAAATGGAGGAAGCGGTAAATCTAATTCTTCATCTGGTTTCATCGCAAGGAGACGACCCGCAGTTTTTGTTATTTGTAGATCATTTCTTAGGTAAAAGTTAGGAGGGTACAGGGAAAATTTGAAAGCTGCATCACGTATTTAGAATGCATTAGATTGGAGAGAGGAAAGTCATTTCCATGATTGATTTGCACTGAAGGTGACCTTGAGTAAAGTGAGTAGTTTTTTGTTTGTTTGTTTTTACAATGAAACTGACCTTAAGCAATTATTTAGCTTTTTTTACCAATGTTTTTATTTTCCGTTTATAGAGCTGTTGGAGGTATAACTAGGCTGTCTTCTGAACACTCAAGCAGCTTTGACAATAAACAAAAAGTAGTTGCCCGACTTTTTTCATAATCCAAAATGCCCACCTATTATCTCTTTCACATTGGGCAAAAAGCTGAACCTTATCTTCCTTATTTGTAAAATAGGGGATTAGTAAACAAAACCTACCTGATAAGTTTCTTGAGAATTATATGAGATTATTAACAGGTGGTAATTAAAACATTTCTTGTCAGAGAAGAACTCTAAAAATCCCCTTTGGTGATCTGAATGTTGAGGTGTTGCAGAATTGTTTGATAATTTAATTTCTTTGCCCTTTGAGCTGGTAGGGCCTTGTAACTCAGGAAAAGGATTTGTCTTTTTTGTGGTGGTTTTTTCCAATGTGGAATTCACAAACTCACTTTTTACTTTAGAGCAGAATATATTACGAAATGTTTGTAAGTTTGCTCATACAATGCGGATTAAAGGTGAAAAATACATTAAGGCAGTTAAGAGAAGAAACCATTAAACTGGCAAGTAACTATCCAGAAATAATATATTGTATCATACAGAAGCAATTATATTCTAAAGTGCTAGTGAATGGTCGAGATTCCCATTTCTTTAATATGCTTTCCATTAATACGTAAGTACCATTTGAAGTCCTAAAACAATAAGGATCTGTCACTTAGAATGGAGAGGAATTTAATAGCTGGGAATATGCATTTTCCAGTCTTGGCTCTTTCCCAAGCCCTCCTAAGTGCCTCCAGAGGCAGTTTGAAAACTTGTTCTACTAAAATAATAGTAAAAGCAAAGTTTTAATGTGGTAATTCTGCTCAAACAGTGGCCCTCCATAATCCTTTTAGTTTTACTCCCTATTGCTTGTCTATGCACCTCATTTGTCCTTTAACCAAATGTAACTTTTTCTAGTACACTGGGCTTTTCTGTCAGACTTTTTTCAGATTCCCCTTTCCTACATTTACATAACTAAATCCTACCTGCTATTCATAGTGCTTAACTAAGATTCTACTTCCTTGTATTATAGTGATTTTTGTCTACATGCCTAAAATCCTCCTCTAACTCTGAGGACAGGGTCTGTGTCTTACACATTGTCATATACCCCATTTCCTTTAGACTAGTTTTTGGACTTTTCGGAGGGGGGGGCGGGATTTTAAGGTCATGAACATTTAGTGTACTTTAATTTGAAGTTCATTTTTAGTTTATTTTACCTTTTATATTAAGTTGTTGAGCACTGTTGAATAAACTTGAGTGAAAATTTGTCATAAATATTCAAATTAATGAATATAAGCCAAGTTTCAGTTGTGATACAAATACTAGTTTGTAAAGAATCTTATTGACATCACCTATCCTTTGTATTTCCCTCCCAACGTTTTTTTAATTGAGCAATCAGTTTAATTTTTTTACTATGCTTTTCTTACACTATTACATTTCCCCTCCCTTGCCCACCTCCACCCAAACCCTGTGCCTTCCTTCACTCCCCCTGTTTTATTATGAAAACTTACATTCAGAAAAGTTGGAACAATTGTATGGTAAACATCCACATATGCAAAACATAGATTCTACAGTTAACATTTTGCTATATTTGTTTTGTCATTTTTCCATCTGTCAATTCATCTTATTTCTGATGCCTTTCAAAGTAAGTTAATTTTATCTATAATATGTTTTAACATTGTATTGAACTGGATAATACTATAGAGTTAACTTCCTTGGCTTTCCTGTTTGCCAGTATCAATTACATACTTTCTCTTTTCCTGATAATTCATAGATATGCTTCTGTATATTTTTTTCTTTAAGTTCGAAGCATTCAGCAAACAATGGCAAGGCAGATCCACCAGAAAAGGACACCTGATTTCCATGACAAATATGGCAATGCTATTTTAGCTGGTGGAGCCACTTTTTGTGTTGCTACATGGACATATGTAAGTACTCTTGATTGATAATTTCTGGTTTAGATGTTTTTCATTTCCATTTAGTTCATGTATTCAAAATATTTTCACATAATCAAAAGTATTTCTAGTTAGGAGGGACTTTGGAGGTTTTCTTATGTAATCACACCCACCTAATGCAGGAATTTCTCAGTATTTAGCATTCATCCATCATCTGTTCCATTTTTGTATGTTTGTTAATTCTCACCTGAAGATATTTTTCCCCATTGATTTTTTAGAGAGAGTGGAAAGGAGATACAGACCCTGTTCTCAGGTTCAAAGGATATTAGGCATGTAGACACAAATCACTATAATACAAGCTGTTTCTCTTTCAGAGACGGAGAGAGAGACATCGATGTGAGAGAGACATATCGACTGGTTGCCTCCCACACAAACTCCTCTAAGGGCTAGGGATTGAGCCTGCAACTGAGATACGTGCCCTTGGCCAGAATCAAACCTGAACCATTCAGTCCATGGACTGACACTCTATCCACTGAACCAAACATGCCAAGGCCATCATCTGTTCTTAACATTTCCAGTAACAAGTTGCTTACTGGATCATAGGACAGCCCTTTCTGTGTTGTATAGCTGCTTTATTTTTTCAAAATATATTTTTATTGATTTTAAAGAAAGGGGAAGGGAGAGGGATAAAGAGAAATAACAGTTACCTGCCTACCGCACACTCCCTTTTGGGGATTGAGCTGGCAACTTGGGCATGTGCCCTGACCTGGAATGGAATGTATAATCTCTTCATAGATAGATGACCAACCACTGAGTCACCCTAGCAGAGCATTGTATAGCTGTTTTAAAAGGATTGTATGTTGAGTTAAATCTGCCTCCTGCATATTCTGCCAATCATTCCATTGCAGCACAGGGATTCTGATCTTATTTCCATGTATTAGATATTAGAAAAATTGCTATCATGTGTCCTGGATCTTCTCTTTCAGATTAAATACCCTTAGTTCTCTCAGTCATTTTTTTTTATTATATGGTTTCCAGGGTTTTCACCATTTTGGGTCACCTTCCTTCATTGAATTAGTTTTTCTTCTAAAATTCTGCCCTCAGAACTGAGTACAGTATTTATGATAGATGAGATATAAAATTACTTTTAATATTTTAATTTTTTTACATCATACATTTAACAACCTACTTACTAGTCACTGAACTTGCTGATTAAAAGTAGCAGTCTTGAAGTTATAATAAATATATAAGTTGATCTTATTTATTTAATATGTTTTATTGATTTTCTACAGAGAGGAAGGGAGAAGGATAAAGAGTTAGAAACATCAATGAGAGAGAAACATCCATCAGCTGCCTCCTGCACACCTCCTACTGGGGATGTGCCCGCAACTAAGGTACATGCCCTTGACCGGAATCGAACCTGGGACCATTCAGTCCGCAGGCCAATGCTCCATCCATTGAGCCACACCAGCCAGGCTTATTTATTTAATTTTGTTTGTGTTTTGTTTTTGTTTTATTTTTTGCTTTTATTTGTTAATCTTCACCCGAGGATATTTTTCCATTGATTGTTAGAAAGAGTGGAAAAGAGGGGGAGAGACACAGAGAAACGATGTGAGAGAAAGACACTGACTGGTTGCTTCCTGCATGAGCCCGAACCAGGGCCTGGGATAAAGCTGTAACTCGTATGAGCCCTTGACAGGAATCGAACCTGGGACCCTTCAGTCTTGGGCTGACACTCTATCCACTGAGCTGAACTGGCTAAGGCCTTTTTTAAAAATAGTTTTTACTGATTTTTTTAGAGAGATAGCAACATGAATGAGATTGGCTGCCTCCTGCACATCCCCTACTGGGGATGGTGCCCACAGCTTGGGCAATGTTCTCTAACCCAAAATGGAACTGGTGGCCTCTTGGTGAATGGAATGACACTCAACCACCTCAGCCACACCAGCCTGGCTATATAAGTTGATTTGGCTCAGTGGCTAGAGCGTCAGCCTGCCTGCAGACTGAAGGTCCTGGGTTTGATTCTGGTCAAGGGTACAATCCCCAGTGGGGCATGCAGGAGGCAGTCGATCAATGATTCTCTCTCATCATTGATGTTTCTCTCTTTCTCCTTTTCCCTTCCTCTCTGAAATCAATAAAAATTGATTGATAAAAATTATTTGTCTTAATGAACAAAGATACTTTAATAGGCCTTTTTTTATTCTTGTTTTGATCTTCCTGAAATTGGATTATACTATTGAAATGTGTGTGTGCTTAATTAGAAGAAACAGATGTTGAACAAATGTGTTATTGGGGCACTTTAGGGGTGAAATCCTCCTTTATGAAGTGATATTATAGAAGTAGTCCTATGAGGCTAGTGGTTACTGTATTGGCCGATGCTGATACAGAACATTTCCTTCATATCAGGAAGTTCTATTGAATAGCATTGCTCTAGAGAATTAGTACAGCAATTACAAGAGGGCATTACATGGAGGGCACCATATCCCAATGAGTTTCTATTTGTTTTTCACTTATAGAGCAGAATACCTTTGTCACTTTTAAGAAATAGTCTCTAAGGGAGAGTGGGCTCTGGTTTAAACGTGTATAACTGACAGTGTTTTTTAATTACAGACAGCAACACAGATTGGAATAGAATGGAACCTGTCCCCTGTTGGCAGAGTCACCCCAAAGGAATGGAGAGATTAGTAATCTTCCCAGTTGGTGTGATAATGAATTATTTCAAAACCAACTCATAATTGATGGCAAGTGAAAGCACTGTGTGCCCATTAAAATATGGCATGATTGGAGAAATAAAGTACATTTGAAACCTTCATTGTAGGTTTGTTTCTTTTGTGAATGAAAGCAAGCTTGATCACTTTTCATTTATTTAGCCTTTCTGTTAATAAAATGAAAACACTATATAACTTTGTAAATAGCTTTTCCATATGAGGTAGTGTGAAATGGAAAACTTGGCTATCACCTAGAAGTCAACTTTATAGTAGGCCGAAATTATAGTTAGGCAGCCAATCAATGATTCAAAATCAATGATACTAAAATAATTACAGAATTACTTTAGGTCATCTTTGAGCTAAAAATTTGATGATGTCCACATCTTGGTTATGCCTACTACTTCCTACCTCCTATTTATGTTTATACTAGGGGCCTGGTGCACAAAAATTTGTGCACTCGGAGGGTGGGGGTCTCTCAGCCCGGCCTGTGCCCTCTTGCAGGCTGGGACACCTCGGGGGGAATGTCCACCTGCTTGGCATGCCTGGCCAGCCTGGGTGAGGGGTTGAGGGCCATTTTCAGGCTGCCCACAGCCCCTTCAGGGTTCGTGCACTGGGGGGTGGGAGGGCTGGTGAGTGCAGGCCTGGACGTTTCCCACCAGAGGGCCCATGATCGCACACGCCTGGTGGGCCCCCACCGCTGAGGCGACACACCTGGCACAGAGCTGGGTGGCAAGCCAGGGGCGGACACTGATGCAGGATCCCTCGGTGGGGCCCTGCTGCTGAGCAAACACACCTGGGGTGGAGCCGGGCAGCGAACTGGCTTCGGATTCTCCGCACTGTGCAGCAGACGCTCCCGCACGCCCTGTGGAGGCCCCTGGGGGGTGGATGAAGGTAGCGGACACTGGACGGGTGCTCCTGCACGCCTCTGAGGAGGCACCCGGGGCAGAGCCAGGCTGCGGACCCGGGACAACTGCTCCTACACACCCTGCAGAGGCCCCC
>PVJC01025122.1:0-24918 GCA_004026665.1 Murina feae | reverse complement strand
TCGGCCTGTGGCTGGAGGCTGTCCAGGCCTGGGCAGCTCAGGAGGTCCAGCTCTTCTTCCATAGGAGGTTGGTCAGCAGCCGCTGAGCCATGGATGGGGGGGCGGGGTGTGGGCTCAGCATCAGGTGACATTCCAGCAGGCTCCACTGCAGGCCCACTTCCGGGTACATTTCCACGGGATCAGCCATGGGCAGCCAGCTGTGTGAATGAGCGTTTTACTCACCTGGCTCCTGCCCCTTGGCTTCCTGCCTCTTAAGGGGCCACCTTGGTACCTGGGTCTTCTCGTAAAACCAGGTGGCACCTGCTGCTCCAAGCAGGCAGTCCCATGAGCCCACGAGAAAGGGACGCATGGCCAGACACTGCACCCTGGGCAGTAACCGGTTAACTCCAGGGCCCGGGCAAGCAAAGGGCAGATGGGTTCCAGGCACCTACGGGTCAGGGAGCCAAGCCCCGCCCTCTGCTCAGCAGGGAACTATTTTCACTCCACTGGGCCCAGAATGCCAGCCCTGGGTGCTCCACCCCTGGGAAGCGGGCCTCCTGTTCCGGGGGGGGGGGGGGGGGGGGGGGGGGGGGGGGGGGGGGGGGGAATGGCTCCCGAAAGGTTCTGCCAGCTGGAACTGCCCTCCAGGACTCCTGCCACCCAGGCCAAAGGGAAGTCCCTCTAGGGAGCCGACTGCACTCCAGGCAGGCTCCTCCGGGGCGCCAAGCAAGGCCCCGACTCTGGACCCCGCGCGCAGGGCTCTGCGGGCACAAGGAGGCCGGCTTCTCCAGCAGGCACCCGGGCTTGTCTGCGTCCCTCCCAGAAAGGCCTGGCACCGCTGGGCAGGGCAGGTGCAGGCAGGTGCTGCATGGTGTGCCAGGCCCCTGGCGTGAGGGGGAGGTCAGCAGTGGGCTGCCCTCCAGGGCCTGTCGCACCTCTTGCTGCCATTGTTTTGACCCTAGAGTAATGGGTCTGCCACGTGCCAGGCTCTGGGCCAGATGCCAGGCACAACAAGACGTGAGGCATGTCCTGTTCTTGTGCACCAAAGGTTCAGGGTTTTGATTCTGGCTCAGGGCACATACCCAGGCTTTGGGTTCGATCCCAGGCCGAGGCATGTATGGGGAGATATAGGAGGCAACAGATCGGTGTTTCTTTCTCTCATCGATGTTTCTCTCTCTCTCCCTTCCCTTCCTCTCTCTCTAAAATCAATAACAACAATAATAATAATGGAGATACACTAGGATCAATAATCGATAAACAAATGCATCACAGGCCCTGGGCAACAGGGTTCTTTCTGGGGAAAGTGAAGACAGCTTCTCAGAGGGGGGCCACTGAGGCTGAGCTTGGAGACAGGACATATTTTTAAAATTTGGGCCCAAGAAATTTTGGGGGGTGGGAGGGCAAGGATGTTGGAGGTAGAAGGAGCAGCATAGGCAAAGGCCCAGAGCAGGGGTCCTCAAACTACGGCCCGCCGAGGACATTTATCCTATCCGCCGGGTGCTTTTGCCGCCTTGTTTTTATATTTCAAAATAAGATATGCGCAGTGTACATAGGAATTTGTTCATATTTTTTTTAAAACTATAGTCCGGCCCTCCAACGGTCTGAGGGACAGTGAACTGGCCCCCTGTTTAAAAAGTGTGAGGACCCCTGGCATGATGGCAAGGCTATTCTGATATTAGTCAAACAGAATCAGAAGAATGTTGGAGAAGCAGCTTCTAACACTGACAGGACTGGGAGGGGAAGGACTGGGAACAGAGAAGCTGACCACAGAGCTTCTGTAGGTGCTTGGCTGTGTGAGGGACATTCTAGACTCAGCTCCATGTGGATTTCACAGCAGGGTGTGGAGGTGGTGTCAGACCAAGTTTTCTGGTAGAGGAAAGTGGGGCTCGCAAGACAAAGTGACTTGCCCAGGGCCCCCAGCTGGCAGAGGCAGGGCTGCTCTCGAACCCCGGGGCCTGGTCAGTCCCTTACTGTCCCAGGTCCCAGAAGTAGGCAGTTTCAATGGGCCCACGGGAACTCCAGCACCACATTAGGGTGGGAGGGAGCCTGACACCCCTCTACAATCCATTCATCCGGGATCCCTCTGAACAGTGAGTGGGCAGTAGCCCCAGGGGACCACTCTTCAAAGTGTTATTTGTAGAGAAATGGGAGTTTATAAAGTTACAGTATTTTCTGGCGTATAAGACTACATTTTAAAATCTTCTCAAAAGTCGGGGGTCATCTTATAGAGTGGGTGCTGAAACTTCTGAGCCGGACTGGAAAATCTGCAGTCGCTGTATAGGGTGGGGGGAGCTCAAAAACGGCGGCACACCATTCATTTCAATGGAGCCGGACGGAGACTGCAGGTGTCTAGGTCGGCTACTTTTTGTGCCGCATACGGTCTGCGTCCGGACTTTTTAACCCAGGAAACTCTTCTCCAAAGTTGGGGGTCGTCTTATACGCCCAGTCGTCTATATATGCCTATGGGTTATTATACGGGGCGGAGGGCATTTGGGGGCACAGGATGACCCTATAGCTGGAGCCTTAGAAAGCAAGAGTACCTCCCACAGATCGTCCCTTTCAGCCCCTCCAGGCCCCCAGTGGCCAGCAGCACCCACGGCCTCTGACTCATAGGGGTGGGGTGGGGTGGGGTGAGGCTCCCAACCTCTCCCAGCACAGCGAACCAGGGACCCTGGGGCCCAGGCCATGTGCCCCAAGGGCCTTGCTTTGTTTTGAAGGCAGATCCTGTTCCTGAGTGAGGCGGGAGAAAAGGAAACAAGCAAACAATTCTCAGAAAACTGCCCTACATTTCCACCGCTTGTCGCCGCAAAGGCACAGGCACAGGTGCAGGCGCAGGCACAGGCTGGCTTCCGCCCAGCCTCGGTCCAGATGACTCCCAGCAAGTGGCCAGGCACCCCTGCCTTCCCCCTGCCCGGGCCTAGGTGTAGGGGCGACTTGCTCCTTGGGAGAGGTCTCTGTAGGGTGAAGGGGTTCCTTCCCAAAGCACAAAGCAGAGAGCCCACTGAGAGGAGCCACAATCCATCCGTGTCTCCTGGGCCCCTGAGACCTCTCCCCATCTCCCCATCTCCCCTCCCCCACACCCTTCCCGCCTCCCGGAATTGGCTGGTCATCTATGCTACTGAGCGACCCCTCCCAGCACACCTGACTGGGGCATCAGTTAAAGAAGCTGCAGCCCCGGGGCCGTGGCCGCTCCCCCCGTTTCATGGTGGGCACCCAGAGACCTGGGCCTGGCGTGGGGTGGGGGTGGAGTTAAGGCAGGGAATTGCGCTCTTCCGCTTCATATTTCAAAGAACTGAAAGAATTCCCTCATCTCGCAGCCCAGCCTGCGAGGACAAGCACGGGAAGGGAGACAGGGCTCTGGGAAACCTGGGCCCCACCGCCGGTTCCTGCCGCTGAGCAAACACTCCCTCCCAGAGTCCGAACCCGCGGTGCGCGCGCGGGGAGGCGCGGCCGGAGGCTTATCGCTCGGGCAGCTCGGGGTGATTCACGGAGTTAGACTCCCGGTTGTCATAGATTGAGGCTCGCAAACAAACAGCCTGGAAGTCCCCCTCCCCCACCTGGCCTCCCCCTAGCCTGAGTCCAGCTGCCACCCCTCCCCTCCTCCCTGCCGCGCCCGTCCCCCCTCCCCGCTCCCCCCTCCCCGGCGCTCCAGGCAGAGCAAACACGCCCCGCCACCCGCAGGCTCCGACCGCGCGCCTCGGGCGATCCCCCAGGCAACTAGCGTCACGAGACCCAGCGCCCGGGAGACCCAGCGCCCTGCCCTCCCTGCGTGTCCCCCGGGGCCCGGGCCAGGCCCTACCACCTCTCCCTTCCCGGTGCGCCGCGGCCCCGCCGGGCCTCCTGCGCGCGCTAACTAGGCCCTGCTGGGCGCCCGGGACAGCTCAGCCCACCTCGCGCGGAGCCCGCAGCCCCGGGGGAAGGCGGGCGGCCCGAAAATATCCTGTTTACTGGGCCGTGGACGTCCCAGCCTGCATTCCCTTCCTCAATTCTGCGGTCCCCTTTCTGCGAGTTCCTGGAGGGGAAAGCGTGGCCACCCGCTGATCCACCCCGGAGCAGGGAGTGGAGGTGGGGCGTGGAGAGGGCCGAGGGTGCCCGAACTCGTGGAGAAGTCCCCGGGCGATGGGAAGGGCAGGACTGGGAGTGAGGGCCACGTTAATCGCTGCACCTGGGGGAGCGGGAGCAGGAGGCTAATTAGGACAAGTCGGCACGGGGAACGGGGACGCGGGGACAGGAGCGCGCGCTCAGAGTTGGCCCGAGCCTGGGCTGGTCCCTGGAAACCCAGGCGCGGGTTCGTTCGGGTTTGGGGCGAAGTCTGCTCTGGGTCCCGAGTGGTTCTGAGCTCGGCCCCCTGCTTCGGGGGCGCGCACAGCGGTGTTCCCACGCACACTCGGTGGCCCAGGTGTCGGGAAAGAACCGCGCACGCAAGAGGCGGACCCTCGGTGCGGTGTGTCCACGTGTGCGAGCTCGGGGAGGGGAGGGGGCGGACTTTGTGTCTGAGTGCGCGGCCCGCTCCAGCCCGGAGCGGCGAGCTGTGCCTGGCGAGTGTCTCACGGGAGACCCGGGGCGAAGGTGACCCAGGCCAGGGGTCCGCCACGGAGAGACGCACCAGGGTGGCCCCAGGACGGACCTGGGAGCGCGCGCTGATACTGCGGGGGGTGGGAGGTGGCGGGGGAGAGAGCCCGCTCGCGAGGGGCGCCGGGCTACACCCCGGATCGCTTTCTTGGAGAGAAAGCGCCGAGTCCAGAACCTGAGCGCGCGCGAGTGCGCGCGCGCCCGCGGGCGGGGGGCGTGGCGGTAAACAGCAACAACCCACTGGCAAGCTCGGCCCCAAACTCCGACCTCCCTCCCGGCCGGGAAGTGCGACTCGCCGGAGCCTGGAGGTGAGACGCGGGGGGAGGGCGGGGCGGGCTTTGTTACAGTGTAAACCGATGGCACGTACCTGGGGCGGCGGGCGCCCGGGGAGCGCCGGAGTGGAGGTGATGTCACGGTAATGCAGGCGCCGGCCCACCCTCGCCGGGGGAAAGGAGCCGAGCCCGGGGCGAGGCCGGCGTGAGAGCGAGCGACCGCGCTTGGCCCACAACCCAGCCCCCGTCCGGGCAGAGGCAGGCCCCCGAGCCCCGAGCTCCCGCCCCGGCCCCGGCCCCCTCCGCCAGGGCTGGGCCTGGCCCCGCGCCCTGCACCGCGTCCCTCCCACCCCCGCCCGCGCCTGCCTCGCCGGGGGCTGGAGTTGGCCCCAAACCCCGCGCCGGAGCCGGCCCGGCGGCGCGTCCCAGGTAAGGGCTGCTGCCCGCGCTCTGCCCTCCCCTCGGCCGCCCGGAAGAGTCGGTTTGGGCCGGCGGCGAGTGGACGGGGGCGGAGGACCCGGGGCCGGAGGACGCCGCTCCAGCCCCGCTGGGTCGCAGAAACTTTCCAAACCTGCTAGGGACTGGGGGGCGGGGGACCCCGGCGCGGCGGCTCCGAGCGGGAGGCGGCGGGGAGAACTCCCCAGTTAGGCTCTCCAAGGTGTGCCCCCTCCACCCCACTCCCTCCCTGCGAGGCTACCGTCCACAGCGACTTGTGGGCGGGTGTCCTTTCCGCTGCCCGCTACGGCGCACGGGGAGGGCAGGTTTCGGAGGCCGGAGGAAATGGGGGGGAGCCCGGCTGCCCTCTGCTTCTGCTCCGAGGTTCAGGGGAGCGCCGCCGCGGGCCCCATGGAGATGGGGGGAGCGCTCAGTCTGCTGCACGAAGTTTGGGATTTCAGAGGATCCCAGAGCCTCGACTTCTGGCAGCGTGGCTTCTAGATCCCTTCCCTCCCCCCACCCTCCATGGCTTTTCCAGGGCCTTTTCCAGCCTCCGAGGTTGAGGAGCGCCCCTCCATCCCCAGGCCGGCAGTTTTACACCCAGGAAAACCCCCGACACTTAAGAATTCCACAGTGTTGACCCTGAAGCAGGGCGTTTGCTCATGGAGGCCATCCCCCACCCCCTTGAGCCTTAATGTGGGGCTTGAAGGCGGGGGGAGGGGAGAGGAAGGGAGTGCTTTTGGGGGTGGGGCACATTCCAGAGTTAAACTTCCAGAGCAGGCCTTTGGATTGGGGACTTCCAAGTTTCAGATCGCTCTGGAATTTTGGCCCAGACGCGCACCTGTGTGGAGGTCTAGGCTGGGGTTTCCAGGAAACCCCCCCAAATCCTCCCTCACACCCTCCCCCCAGCCCCACGGGCACACTCACACACCTGGACACCGAGGTAGCTCCCTTCCACGCACCCGGAGAGGAAGGAGGAGGGGTGGGAGAAGGGGAGGAGGCGGGAGGGCTGTCAGTGGGTGCATCCATCTCTCCTGACAGCTGCTGAGTGGCTGCAGGCCGGGGAGGAAGGAGGATGCTCTGGGCATTCCTGGGGGAACCTATGCCTGTGGGAGGGCGCTCTCAGGGTCACGGCCCTCTTGGGAGGTAACCTGGCAGAGGGAGGTCTGTATCTCTGTGTACTCCTGAGCCTGGGAGACCCATGGGGCGCGGGGCGTGAAGCATGGGGTGCTCTTTTGGGGGTGGCTCTCAGGCCTTTGGGTGAATTGAGGGCAAAGGGGAGGACGTCAGTTGCTTGGAAAAGTGGGAAGGCGTCGCATCCTTGCTGGGCCAAGCCAGTCGGGGCTGGCTGGGCCCTGAACCCACTGGTCCTCCGAGGCCTCGCTGCTCCCCCAAGAGGGAAAGCGGGCAGAAGGGGATCCTGGAACTGGGTTGGGCGCAGTGGCTGAGCCTGGGGAGAGGCTGGTTTCAGAGGTGATTAAAGATGCTTGTACGGCTGATGGCAGGAAGCTCATGAAGCACAGGGGCCCTTTGGTCCGAAAAGAATCTATCTGAGGCTGGGGCCGGAGCAGCCCAGATGTGGGGGAAACTCAGGAGGCAGAGGGAGGGTCCCCTCCTGTGTCCCACCGAGAACCTTGACGCAGAAGATGTGACCCCGAAAGCGAGGAGGCAGGGCTGGGAGAGAAGTGGGCAGAGTCCGTCCAGTGGGTGATTTTCAAGCGCCCGGTGCCGTGTCCAAGGCAAGGGGTTCAGGGTGCCTTGCTCGCTACCCTCAGACCTTGGAGCCTGGTAAGGGAGACGGGTGCACACACGGCTCTAACACTCAGGTCTCAGAAGGCTCAGCCTCGAAGAGCAGGCTCTAGGGACCCAGGGGAGGAAGAGTTTCCAGGCAGAGCTGGGTCCGTTTCATTGAAGTCCGTTCCCCTCTCACCATCTTAAAAGGTGGCACCCGCTGACTGGCTGGATCTGGAGGTCAGAGTCTTCTGAGTTACCTTCACCAAGCCTCCTGCTGGCGTCCAGGGGTCACTGTCCTGGGCAGTGGACAAGAGCCGGGTCCACCTGGCCGGATTTCCCCACCCGAGTCCGTGTATTCTTGTCTCCCATTCGCCCTTCCATTTGCCAGGGAGCCTGGGAAAGGGAGACCTGTCAGGGCGGGAAGATTTGTTCCTTCTGGGGTCGGTAAGTTTCAAGGCCTCAGTTGCCTGGATGGGGGAGGAGGGGCACGTTCCTGTTTCCTTCCCTGGAAATGCCATCATGGTGGGGCCGCCACGGCGAGACTTGCAGGGCATGGCCTGGCCCAGGGGTACAGGCAGTACGGATCTAAGGGCAGGACGGATCGAGAAGGAGTGGTCTAAAAGGGTCGCAGGGCTCAGTGAGGCTTGGTGCGGTGTTTTCATGAAGAGGTGACTGTTGTCAGACTTGAACTTGCAGCATAGGCGTAGCGTCCTTCCTCCCACGTCCAGCCTTAGGTTTTATTTTGGGAAGGATCGCTCGGGTCGGCCCATTCCGGCTTACCTTGGGTCCGGATCTTTTAGCCGGATGAATGTGTCCACAGCAAATCGCTTGCCTGTGCTGTGTGCCTGACTCAAATCTTAAAGCACAACCCAGGTTACGCCACCGTCATGCAACGGAACAGCCTTCCGTGGCCCTCCCCCCCCCCTTGCTGTTAGGATACTGCTCCTAGCCCATTCCCCGGAGCATTTCTCCTCTGACTTCCGCTAGCAACTCAGTTCACACTGGGGAGCTTGGTGGAGGGTCCCGGTTCTGCCTTTTCTGACCTCCTGGGCTGGAAGATCTTCTCTGTGTTTCTGTGGTGCCTTTCTCTCCCCCAGAGGTCACATCTGTCGGGCACTAACCTTGTTCTTCACTGTGTAATTTTCTTGTAGCTCTATCTTATCTCTCCTGTTAGATTTTTAAAAATATATATATTTCTTTATTGATTTCAGAGAGGAAGGAAGAGGGAGAGAGAGAAACATCAATGATGAGAGAGAATCATTGCTCAGCTGCCTCCTGCATGCCGCCTACTGGGGATCGAGCCCGCAACCCGGGCATGTGCCCTTGCTCAGAATTGAACTGGGGACCCTTCAGTTCGCAGGCCGATGCTCTATCCACTGAGCCAAACTGGCTAGGGTCTCCTGTTAGATTTTTTAAAAATAATTTTTATAATAGTTTATTTGAACCAAACTGATCTCAAATCTGTCTCCTATTCGATCTTTATTTTTTTTAATATATTTTATTGATTTTTTACAGAGAGGAAGGGAGAGGGATAGAGAGTTAGAAACATGGATGAGAGAGAAACATCGATCAGCTGCCTCCTGCACACCCCACACTGGGATGTGCCTGCAACCAAAGCACATGCCCTTGACCAGAATCGAACTTGGGACCCTTGAGTCCGCAGGCCGATGCTCTATCCACCGAGCCAAACCAGTCAGGGCGAGGGTGGTCACTTCTTAAGGTGTTTAAATGTCTAATTGCCATGTTGCACACCTGGAAATAACCATGTTGGATGCCAGCTGTAATTGAAAAATAATTTAATTTAAAAAGAGTTAATGGGAAAAGCAAGCTTAATTGAATGATGCGGAGGTAGCTGAGAAGGTGGAGATGCTACAATATCTTTAAGGGCCACGGGGGATATCTTAACGGTTGTTGAAAATGGGTGATCTCGATCCTGTCAGTATCACTTAATTTATGAATTTTCTTTTTCCCCGACAGTAGCAGTGTCCTTCCACTTAATTTTGGAGAGACAGTTTATATTGACTGAGATTTAGGATCTTCTGTTTCCTTTTAGAAATTAAGGAACCAGGAATGGTGATAACCCCCCTCTCCCTTTCCCACCCCTCCACCCCCCAAAATGGGAAGAGGTGGTGGGGAGGATAGAGTTGGATCATGCCATTCCCCTGCCAGCCACTAGTGGGCACTGTCAGCCCAGGAAAGCTGGGTGGCTGTCTTTCTGAGGAGTTCCTGGGCCTAAGGGGTGCGAGGAAGAGGCAGGGTGATCGCCAGTATTTGCACTCAGAATACCTTGGAATGTGGAGCACCTGCGTCTCATAGAATTCCGGAATTTACAACTTACATTTTAGAGCATTTACAGTTTCTGTTCCCCAAGTCCATGTAAAGCCTTTGGCTGGGAAGCTCATTGATTTGGTCTTTTATTTCTCTTAACCTCCACATCCTATTCTTCCGCCTCATAGAGGGACCATCCAATTGCCACCGAGAGCAGGAGCTTGGCTGCCTTGGGTAAAGCTGCAGCCGGAGTGGCCGAATGAGCGGCTAGAATAATAAGTTCGCTTCCCGGTGGGAATAAAAGACATTTTTCTTGCTGTTAGCGGCAGTGTGTTAGAGGTTTCCGTTATAGGTTCGTTCCTTTGGGTGTTACAGTGCCCTTGCCCGGTTCTTGCTTTTAAAACGCTCGCGCCTCGTAGGAGAAGTTTCGCATGAAGTCATTAACTCCCTGCCTGGGAACCTGCTAATCCCGACCCCATGTACATACGCATTTGAGCTTCAGAGAACTTTGGATTCTGAAGAGAGGCTTTGGCACTGACAGTGGGAGAGTGAAGGGCAGAGACGGGAAGTGGGAGGGAGGGGTCAGGGGGAAGTGCTGATAAATACAACTTTCAACTCTTCCCTTTTTTTTTTTTTTCTTCTCTTCCTTTTTTCTGGCTGCAAGTTATGCCTGTCCCAGGGGCTTGCGAAATACTTGTTGAATGAATGAGTGATGGACTCAGCGAACTTAGGCCTGATTCATCATGGACTCTTGGCATCCCATAGATGGTATCTGGCCCACTGAACGCTGAGAGTCCTAGGGCAAGAGGGGAAGTGCTGAATGGGTGGCATGCTTGTTTTGCCTTGCTCATAAACCCCCTCGCGCCCCCCCCCCCTTCATCCATCCCCCAGCTGCAAGCACTCAGGGAGTGTTTAGATGCATTTTATGGGGGGAGGACCTGAAAATGCAATGACAGTTCCTTCCTCTGCCCTGAACAGGAATGACAAATGGGCTTCATCTCAGTGGCCGCTCTGGCCGGTTGGCATGCCTTCCAGGACTTCTGTGTTTAGAAGGATTCCGAAGCCCCAGAGGGACACGCTCCCGATCAGCGAGCACTGTCCGCCTGGTTCAGGCTCCGGGAAGCGGCGTCCGTGTCAGCGGCTGACTTTTGGGAAGGGCTGATTGTGCTTCTTCTCCCTCTGTCTTTAGGGACCCCGCGGGAGCCTGGCCCGGGAGCCAGGATGGCCACCCACAGAGCCTTGCTGACATGCCTGGGACTGCTTCTCGTCCTGTTCCCCGGGACGCAGGCCCAGAACCAAGCCCCTCCTGGCTGCAGCCCGGACCTCAACCCCCTCTACTATAACCTGTGTGACCGCTCCGGGGCCTGGGGCATCGTCTTGGAGGCCGTGGCCGGGGCGGGCGTGGTCACCACCTTTGTCCTCACCATCGTCCTCGTGGCCAGCCTGCCCTTCGTGCAGGACACCAAGAAGCGCGGCCTGCTGGGGACCCAGGTGTTCTTCCTGCTGGGGACCCTGGGCCTCTTCTGCCTCGTGTTCGCCTGCGTGGTGAAGCCCGACTTCTCCACCTGCGCCTCCCGGCGCTTCCTCTTCGGGGTCCTGTTCGCCATCTGCTTCTCCTGCCTGGTGGCCCACGTCTTTGCCCTCAACTTCCTGGCCCGGAAGAACCAGGGCCCGAGGGGCTGGGTGCTCTTCGCCGTGGCGCTGCTGCTGACCCTGGTGGAGGTGATCATCAACACCGAGTGGCTGATCATCACGCTGGTGCGCGCCGTGGGCGAGGACGGTGCCCCGGGCAACGGCAGCGCGGCCGGGGCCGCGGCCTCCCCCTGCGACATCGCCAACATGGACTTCGTCATGGCGCTCATCTACGTGATGCTGCTGCTGCTGGCCGCCTTCACGGGGGCCTGGCCCGCCCTGTGCGGCCGCTTCCAGCGCTGGCGGAAGCACGGGGTCTTCGTGCTGCTCACCACCGCCGCCTCCATCGCCATCTGGGTGGTGTGGATCGTCATGTACACCTACGGCAACCGGCAGCGCAACAGCCCCGCCTGGGACGACCCCACGCTGGCCATCGCCCTCGCCGCCAACGCCTGGGCCTTTGTCCTCTTCTATGTCATCCCGGAGGTGTCCCAGGTGACCAAGGCCGGCCCGGACCAGAGCTACCAGGGAGACCTGTACCCCACCCGCGGCGTGGGCTACGAGACCATCCTCAAAGAGCAGAAGGGCCAGAGCATGTTTGTGGAGAATAAGGCGTTCTCCATGGACGAGCCAGCCTCGGGTAGGTCCCGGCACCCCTCCCGGCCCCTTTTTCCACCAGGTCGTTCACTGCTGGTCTGGAGCCAGGGCCCTGAGGTTTACCCGTGGCGTTCTGCCTTAAACTCCCTTGGTTCCATTTCTTTAAAAAAAAAAATTTTTTTTTTTTTATTACTGTAGTCATTGTCACTCATGAGTATATTTTCACCATAAAGATCTCAAACATTACAGAGAGACACAATTTCTCCCATTTCCCCAGTTCCTTCCTGTGCATCCCCAGAGCTGACTGTCGATTGGCATTTTCGCTGCATGTGCCTCAGTTTGCTCCCCTGTAAAATGGGGATGATGGTAGATCCTGCTCCAGAGGATTCTGATGAGGACTCATTCACGGGAGGGCCTGGCGCTCCAAAGACACGCTGGGAGCTTGAGCCATCAGCTGTGTGTGTGGCTGTTATTTTATTATCATCCTTATCCCTTCGGAACTTGTTTTCCTGTTATGTCCCTCCCGCTAGTCATCCTGGGTTCCTTTAAAAGTCTTGTCCGTTGATTTTTTTCCTTTGTGATAAAAGCACTCATGCCCCATCCAGCCTACAGCAGCCCCCGCTGTCCCGCGGCTGCTCCCCGAGCTCCTTCCTGCCCAGGCTCTGTTAATGGGACAGGCTTTCCTGGCAGAGCTGAGCTCTGGGTGCTCCGGGTGCCCTGCGGTGGAAGAGGCAGGCACGGGAGTGAAGCTTGGGAAGCAGGAGTGGGATGGCCCTTCTCCGGGAGACCTGGCCAGGGGAGCTCCCAGCTCTGGCCCTGGTACCCGGGCAGGACCACAGGCCTTTACGGGGCACCTGCTGGGGGCCAGGCGCTGTGCCTTTCGCGATGCGTCCTAGGCATGCGCCTCGCGCACTCCCGGCCTTGGTCCTCTCAGGGCAAACACAGCTGGGGCTGTGAGGGTTTCTTTCCTTTTAGTTATTTTTTTCTCCAAGTGGAAAAATCAATCATCGCACGAGCCCCACACTTAGGAGCGTGATGCGGCTGTGGTCCCTCCGATGGCCCGCAGCAGACAGACAGACAGACAGACCTCCGCGGTGCCGGCCTCCAGGCCCAGCCGGTCTCGGCCCCGGGCTGGTCAGCAGGTTTCCTGAGACACCTGATGGCACCCCGCGGGTGGAAGAGGTCGGGAAGCCAGCTCCCGGCGGGAGGCTGGGGAAGTGTTCCTGCCTCTGAAAATAGTCCTGGAGCCGGGCCCAGGGACCGAGGGACAGGATGTGCGTGCCGTCCCCCTGGGGGGCTCTGGGCTGTGGGTCACGGGGAGCCGGTTCCCAGCTCTGGAGTCTGGGGCTGTGGGGTCTCTGCTGTATTTATCCCAGCGCCTGGCAGCTGGCCGGCTGTGGCGGAGGCCGGAGCTGGAGGCTGGCCATCTCGGAAGGCGGCCGAAGGCCCCTGTTCCCTCGAGGCCTCTGGCTCTGGAGGCAGATGGTGATGCGATGTGAAGGTTGCTGACAGGAGCTGTTTTCTGAACTGACCAGGAAGGGGGGTCCCCACACTGCAGGAAAGGCTGAGGGGAAGGCAAGCAGCCCATGGCTCCCGTGCATCCAAACAAAGGGGTGTTGGGTTCCAGAGGGGCCCCGTACCCACAGCCTCACCCCAAGCTGGCCACCCCCGGCCAGGCTGCCTCCTGGGTTAGATGTTACCCCTGGAAAGCCTCGTCCCTTTCCCAGCCCCCGGGAGCCTTGCTCTCTTCGGGAAAGGGAGCTGAGAGCCCAGCTTCAAACCTCTCCTGTTTCCTCGCAGCCAAGAGACCAGTGTCACCGTACAGTGGGTACAACGGGCAGCTGCTGACCAGTGTGTACCAGCCCACCGAGATGGCCCTGATGCACAAAGGCCCGGTGAGTGGGGTCCCCGAGCCCCCAGGACCCTGTGGGAAGCCACGGAGCCCAGCCTCTGTGGGCAGGCGGAGGGCCCTGCGGCCATTCAGGGCGAGGCGCGGGGGGGGGGGGGGGGGGGGGGGGGGGGGGGGGGGGGGGGGGGGGGGGGGGGAGGGGGGGAGGAGGCAGGTGTCTCCACTCGGTGCCTCAGCCTCAGGGAACTGAGAGGCCGGGCTCCTGGGGCCTTTTCCCGGAGCCAGTGCATCCACTGCCTTCGGTTTTATTGCAATGGCACCTGCCTGGCCCATGGCATTGGGGTGTCACACACTGAACAGAGGAGGGCCTCGGCCAGGCCAGCCGGGGGTCCTGCTTGGTGACTCCAGAGGGACAGGGGACCAAGTCCCGGTAGGTGTTTACACCCCCACCACAGCTGTCTCCGGAGAGGCCCCTCCCCCGCCGGCAGGCAGCCGCTCTCAGCCTCACACCTCCCCTGGGTTCTGGAAACCAGATGCTCCCTGAGCCCTGGGAGGGGGTGGGAACAGATTCACTCGCTCCATATATGTTCCTGCTCGGGGCTGGCAGACGAGGCGGGAGAGGTCGGTGACCCGCCTTGGCAGGAGGCTGGGAACAGGAAGGAGGGAGGTCAGCAGGGTGGCGTTCTCGCCCCTCCCGCTGGGAGCTTGGGTGAAGCTAGCTCCGAAACTCCCAACCCAGCCCTTCCGTCTCCCTACGCCTGACCCTGCGGCCGCCGGGAGCCATGATGGGCAAAGGAGTTTCCAAACAGGAGCAGAGTCTGCTGCGCCCCGGGGTGCCCACGTTTGCCACCCTCCTTGCCGAGGGGGCTGGCGTCTGGACTGACCTAGCGATGCTCACAGTGTGGTCCACAGGCGTTCGGCATCGCCAGCACCTGGGATCTTGCTAAAAACGCAAATTGGGTGAGGCCAGTGCTGCGACGAATCCAGTGGTTAGCATCTCCTCAGTGACATCACCCTGATGCATGATGGGAGTGGCCACCTGTAGAAATCTGCACACCCTACTCATCAGGGCTTCCTTCCTCCCTTCCTGCCTCGGTGGTTAAACATTTGCCAGCCACGTACCCACCACCAGGTGTGGGTGTGGTTTAATGGACCAGGTGACTCTGCCGCTCACCCAGGTCCGAGAACGCCCATGGGAGGTTCCAGGAGCTGCTAGGGGATGGGGAGCTGGAAACCATCAGGTGGGCAGTTTGGGGCCCTGGAGCCACTGGGAGCTGGGGCGCTCAGGACCCTCTGCACCCCTGAGCTGAGTCTCGCCCACACAAGGACAGGACCGCTGCAGCTCGAACCAGGTTCCAGGCAGCTAATTTGGGCCTGAGGTCGCCAAAACGTAAAATACTCGCACCCCAAAAGCATCTGGGATTTAAGCCTCCAAACAGACAGGCCAGCCCAGGCTTCTAGAGGGGAAATATGTGGGCAGGGCCAGGGCCTGGCACACCTGCAGCTCTAATGCTATTGGGGGGTGGAAGGCTGATGGGGGCACTCAGGTAAGCACTCAGGAAGGGAGGCTGGGAGCTCCAGACAGGTGCAGCCGCCCACGTGCTTCACCCTCCACTGGGTCAAGGTAGAGCCTTGGGAAGAGGCTCCTCCTGAAGGGGCAGCCGAGCGGAGCCCCGGGAGCACCCTTGGGGCCTCCTTCCCAGGCCCAGAGGCCAGGGCCTCTGCGGGGTGAGATAAGGGGCTGGAGGTCAGAGGTCGGTCCCTCCAGCCCTCCACTGGGGCCTGGCTGGGGGTGGGGGTGAGGAAGGGGAGCCAGCAGGCCCCGCCTGCAGGAAGCCGTGTGTTTGTGCATCTGCGCTGGCGGAGCCTGGCTGAGACCGCCCCGTCTTCCTTCCAGGCCGAGGGACCCTACGACGTCATCCTCCCACGGGCCACCGCCAACAGCCAGGTGATGGGCAGTGCCAACTCCACCCTGCGGGCTGAGGACATGTACGCGGCCCAGAGCCACCAGGCAGCCGCGGCCCAGAAGGATGACAGGAACTCTCAGGTCTTTAGAAACCCCTACGTGTGGGACTGATTCGGCACCAGGAGGCGGCGGGCTGACGCCGGGAGGGCCCTGGGGACCTGGTCGGGCCAGGGAGGGCCCAGAGGCCCCGGGCCCTCCTGCTCTCTGTGCCTCTCGGTGGCTCAGGGCAGCTTGTGCCTCGGCTGTCAGGCCCTGCCCTGTGGCCAGGGTTTCATGGCGTCCCGGGTGCCCCTGGCCACTCCTCAGTGTTTGTGGAGTCGAGAAGCTGCCCTGGCTTCATGCCAGGGTCCCCTCCAGGGGTCACGCTCCAGCCAAATAGTGTTCTTCTTGGGGGTGGCCTCGCAGCACCTGCGTTCTCTGGAGTCACCTCGAGAGATTTCACAGGCTCTGCCCCGGGCCTTGCTCCTCCGTGAGGAACAAGGCGCCTAATAAACACATTCTTTCTGCTTTGTTAACGCTTCCTTGGGGAATGTCCTGTCTGACCCAGCTCTGGGTTTCCCATGAACCCCCCCCCTCCTCGGCCCATGGGTGGCTCCTTGCGCCATCTCCCTCCAAACCCAGCTCATGGGACAGCTGCCCTGGTCTGTGCACTGGGGTAGCCGACACCTGCACGCAGGAAGGATCCGTCCACTGAGCCTGTGTCCCTGCCATGTGGGCTCACAAGGAACTGGGGCTAGTCCATCATCCGAGCTCGTCTGGAATCAGACAGCCCCCCTCCGGGTCCCCCTCCACTGGCCGGACGTGGGGACCGAGCAGGGAGGTGGGCCCTCCAGCAGGCACCCTGCAGAGGGTGCTTGTAAGGGAGGCGGCGGCCAGGGAAGATGAGCTACCCTCACCCTCTCAGTGGGGACGGGGGCCCAGAATCTTTCGGGCACAGGTGCAGCCTCACTCTGCTCCATGCTCTTAGGCTGCTTGCCCAGGTGGGTTCACAAAGGTGGGCAGGGTGGGGCCACGTTCTGGTTGGCTTCACTCCTGGGCAGGAATTATTCAAGCGCCAGTTTGCTCTACGGTAAAGCCCTCCGCACCAGCTCCCTGGCACCCCCGTGGCTGCCCCCGAAGGTGGGCAGGGCATTCTCCTTTCCAGAGTCCAGACACGCTGCCTTCCAGCGGCCCTGGGACAGCTAGCGGGCCCAGAGGCCGGGGCGCAGACAAGCAGCCGTGTCCTGACCCTTGGACACGGGTCACGACCTCTGAGGGGACTGCCAAGCCTGCCCCTCACAGGCCTGGGAATGTCGCTCTCGGATGAGCCAGAAGCTATTTTCTGACACCGGTTGTAGGAAAGTAATGTCCTGTTGGGAGGGAGAGAAAGGCGACCGTGAGAGAGGAATGGACCTCGGCCCAAGCCCCTCCTCCTACGTCAGACTGCACCAGCCCCCGGGGACACCCAACGCTTTTTTTTTTTAGTAAAAACCAGCCCTTGGGCCCAAGCAGTGGGGTCCCCTTTGACCGTTGTTCTTTCTGGTTGCTTTAGGCTCAGTCCCCGCAAAATAAAACGAGATGGTAGACGCCCTGTGGCCTGGACTGCACGCCGTCCTCATGTCCTCTGCCCTGGCTGGCAGGGCCCTGCACCTTTCCCAGCCTTGTCACTGGAGCTGGGAGGGCCCGGAGGCCTCAGATCTGGAGCAGTGGACCAAGTGTGTGTGTGTTGTGGGGAGGTGAGGGGGGCCCTGTGAAACCCGAGGCTTAGGGCTGGGGCTCGAGGGCCACCCCTACTGCCCTGCCCAGCCTCTCCTGGTTCCCAAGTGCCTGAGGCCTGAAAGAGCTGTCTGCAGACCAGCCTGCCTCCATCCCCCTCGTGACACCCTCCCCCACATCACAGCCCGTGTCCCGTGTCCTCATGCGGTGGCTCTGCAGGGGCCACCCTCAGATGCCCCTGTCTGCACACTGTGGGCCTGCCCGGCCATCTTGCAGGTGTCCAGCATCAGCCTGTCCCTCTGCATGCCGGGGAATCGAGGCAGAGCTCCGTGAGTCTTTGGAGCCACACCCTGGCGGGAGCTGCCCCCTGCCTTTCTCACTGGGGCCATCACCGAGTGAACCATGGAAGGCCACAGGGCTTGCTCAAGGCCTGGACAACTGCGTCTCTTTGTCGCCTGGGGGCCCTGGACCTGAGCTGCGTGGTGCTTCACTCCGAGACACAAGGTGGAGCTGGGGCTGCATTCTCCGGGACCAGTTGACGGTCCTGGGCCGCGTGGATGGGGGTCTAGGCCTCTTCCAGGGCAGACCATGGAAGGGGGAGGCTTTTCAGATACGCGGCATCTGGGGCTGAACACTGCCATTTCCTGATGGACGGGGAAGGTGCCTGCCTTACGCTGGGCATCTCCATGTACTGCGTTCCTCGCCCAGGATGCCCAGAGGGTCCTGACCGCCCCCCAGGGACGTGGGAACATCAGCGGGGCCTGTGTGATGCTGGCACCGAGGACGAGAGGTGCACGGCTCCGGATTTGTGGGGACGGCTCTGTAGCATCATCTCCCTGGACTAGTCCTGCTCTCTGTACCAGGCAACAGGTTGTCCAAGAGGTGTGCCCCCAGGTGCAGTTCTCACCCAGCATCACCTCTGGGGTCCTGTGAGGGAGGACCAGGGCAGGGGAGGTCACTCTGCAGTCAGGCCCACAGCTCCAGTGCTGCCCCCTGCTGCCTGCACCTGTGCCTTGACCCCAGAGTCTCTCCAGAGAGGCGGCGATGGGTTAGCAGGCCCAGTAGATGAGAGTAGGGCTGTCCCCCAAGTGTGATAACCCGCCCCCCTGCCCCCACCATTTACCATCCGTCGTACTGGGTTGTCAGTTCCAAGAATGGAGTATAACTTCCCTCGGATGGAAGAGAAGGGGGAGCTGTGTGCCTCAGACTTCTGATCTGCTTAGTGGCCCCAGTGTCCCTTACAGTGGACAAAGGGACGGTCCTGCTTTTCAAGGTGATGGTATCACGTGAGTCCTTAGCCGCGCCAGGCGGCCAGGGGTAAGCAGCCTGCAGTGAATGTGGGTTTGTGCCTAGTCGGAGTCCCTGGAGGCCTGTGGGGAGGGGTGCAGCCTGCCCGGACTCAGGCACACCCCTGGCCGAGCGGAGAAGATAGCGAAGTGGACCAGCTGCATTGCAAACAAGCCTGGGAGGGAAGGACGCTGGCCCAGGCCAGAACCCACCGCAGGCAGGCGCAGGCCGGCACCTGGGTAAACCTCACAGCCACAGTCCAACTCCAGCTCAAGTCAGAGGAGTCTGGCCTTCGTATCTGCTCAGAATTAAATGACCTTATTCCTCTCGGTTTGCGAGGAATCGCTACCAGGAATCCCTGTGTGTTCGTTGAGAATGTTCTGGGCTTTCTTAACAATATATATTTTTAGCTTTCTCCTGGCCTCCTAGACCAAGTAAGGATGTTTGATTCTAAGTAATTTTTTTCTTGGTTTATTCTAAGAGGGGAAACCAGGTCTCCCAAGCCGGCCCAGCCCCAGACCAGTGCCCTCTCACCCACCCAACACACAGGCCTGGGAATGTAGGGATGGGGCACAAGGGGGGCGGGGCTTGCTGTGGCCTGGCGTGCTGGGGGTGGGGTGAGGCACACTTGGGTGAAATACTGGGCTCCTGGGAAGGCATGCTGGGGCCAGGGGTTACCTCCCCTGGGTCAGGAGGACCTGCCGAGTGCCGCTCCCAGGATTTGGTTACACACGTGTCTCCCACACTTGTTCAGGGAACTTCCCAGCACATAGAAGAGCCTGAAGCAGATCGGCTAAGTGACTGGCCTGTGGTCACGCAGCTAGTAAGGGTCCGTCAGCCCTCTACGCCCTTCTCACCAAGCTGATCACTTAGTCTAGCCCCGGGGGACATGGGGGGTTCCCCAGGTGCTGGTGACCGGACAGTTTCCTGTCTGCTGTCTGCACTGGCCCAGCGGAAGCTGCAGCGCTGGCTCACAGCAGCCCATGAATTATTGAGCATCTGCACCAGCCGGTAATGGTCTGACCTCATCCTCCTCGGGCTCCAGGCGCCTCTGACCTCTGTTTCCTTGAGAGGATGCTGCTGGGTGTGGGGCTGAAGGTCCTGCTGTGGGGTGCGGGGTGCGGGCGATGGAGGAGGGGACACCAGGACTCAGGAGAGGTGGGGGCCAGAGACCCATTGCCTCTGTGATGCAAGGCAGCTCTGCAGAGCAGTGAACGGGACTTAGCCATCACCCGGCATCAGCCGGCTGCGGGTGCCGCTCTCAGCCTCGCTTCCGGGCTCTGTGACCTGGGGCAGCTCTCTGGATGCCTCAGTCTCCTCACCTGCACAATGGGAGTGCTGCACCCTGAGTTCATAGCTAGTATCTGGCCCCTCAAGGTCACTCCTAAAAGTTATGGCCAAGGCAGAGACACACTGGTCTCCAGGCCAGATCGCACCCGTTGCTGCCATCTTCCCTGTCCTCTGCGGCCCCTCACGCGCCCGGTCCTGAGTGGGTGGGATTAGAAGGAGTGCAGTGGGCAGGCTCCCGTGAGACCTGGTTCTTACTAACCCTGACCTGGGGCAGCTCCCACCCGGCCTCTGTGTCCTAACCTGTGAAATGGACCTGAGCTTACAGCTCTGCCTCAGCCCTGGTGCTGGGGTCCCCAGCAGTTGGGAGGGACCCCAAAAGGCAGGTCTGGAACTGAGCTGGGGAGCAGGCCACCATCTGGT
The DNA here is from genome assembly GCA_004026665.1 of Murina feae. Taxonomy (NCBI): domain Eukaryota; kingdom Metazoa; phylum Chordata; class Mammalia; order Chiroptera; family Vespertilionidae; genus Murina; species Murina feae. The sequence goes on along the minus strand of PVJC01025122.1, from coordinate 4,922 downwards.
TGTGCCTGGGACAGAGGCACCGGGTCCCCTTCGGCCAGGGGCTGAATTCCAGCCGGCTCCCCTCCCCCCCTCCCCCAGGTCTCTCCAAGGGAGTGGGGGAGGGGGGAGGAGGAGGCTCTATTGACTGGACAGCCCAGGCCGGACGCACATGGGCATCAGCTGCTCCTTCCGTCCCAGGGAACCAGAGGGCCAGTGGGGCTCGCCGCCTATAGCAAGTTGTACGGTTTCTGAACCGCGCTCTCCCGCCGCCCCGAACCCCTTTGGCTGCACTGGCAGACACCACACTGTAACCTGGGGTGGTGGCAGGTGGGGGCGTGGGGGTGGGGACCGACCTCGGGCGCTCCGACGTCACCCTGCAGCGAGGGCCTGCCCCCGGCTCCCCACCCCAGGCCCCGCCCGACACCCCTGCAACCTGATCCCCGCGGCCGCTGGGACAGCTGGCTGGGACCGGCTGCCTCCCCCGCTGGCTGGGGGCTGCCCGCCCAAGCTCTCCTCCCGCCTGGAGAAGGGGGGTCGCAGTGCCCTCCCCACCCCGTGACCCGGCTCCTCCCCTCAGCCTCCTCTCCAGGACTGCAGTCCCTTGTGACCTTTTCCCTCTCCCCTCGGACAGGCCGACCCTACAACCTTCATCCCTGTATCTCTGGACCCAGCGTGGAGCAGGTCCTGAGAGGAGCCTCCTGGAAGACCCTTTGGGCTCATCACGTTCCACGGGTGGGAGCCACGGGGCCTGGAGCCCAGGGTCAGGGTCGAGGGGGTTCTTAGCCTGGTCCTGGTGACCTTGGGGCCTGGTCATTCATTCCTTGTGGAGGGGCCTGTCCCGTGCGCTGTAAGATGCTGAGCAGCATCCTAGATGTTGAAACTGTCCCGGCTGCCAACATCCCCCGAGTGAACTCTCCTGGGTGAGAACCAGGCCTCTGGGGTGTCAGTGTGGGCACTGGTGCCCCCAGCCCAGGATGGGGCGAGGGTATCCCTGGGCCCCTTCTTAGGCCTGAGGGTAACTCAGGGACTGTGACCCTTACCTGCCAACATCTGGGCAACGTGTGACCAGCCAGCCCCCCTTACTGGACACACACCTTTTCAGCTCCTGCCTGACGAGGTGCTGAGCGGGCCCGGGACGCTCACAGGTGTGGCCCTCAGGTAACCTTGGGGTTCGAGGAGAAGGGCTGGCAGAGGGGTGCAGTGGGCTGAGGCTGTCAGGATTGAGGGTCAGGGGATCACCTTGGTCAGCAGGGGCTCAATTGTGGACCCCAGTCCTTGCAGTTGTCTAGACACGGTGTGTGCATGTGCACACACATGCACATGCACTGATACATATGCACACACATACACACATGCACACATACACACACGCAAATAAATGAATGGAGCCTGGTGGGTGTGGTTTAGCAGTTGAGCATCAACCCATGAAGCAAGAGGTTGCTGGGTTTCGGGCTCCATCTCCAGGAGGCAGCTGAGGTGGGGGTGCTCATCGGAGCCAGGAGAAGGGCACAGAGAGGGTGGGGGTGGGATACCCCTCCCTCGACCCCCATCCCACCTGCAAAGTAGAATTTCCAGAAGGATTCACTCCCAAACTGAAGATGAAGATGGCTGCCCCACAGTCGTATTTGCCTGTGTTTGCATAGTCAAGGGCACCCTCACAGAGGTTGGAGTGGACGGGGTGTCCCGGGGACCTGGGACCTGGCAGGTGGGGGACAGGGAGGCTTTTTATTGTTTTCTCTCTCTCCCCCCTCCTTTCTCTCACGCTTTCCTTTTCCATGAAAAACAGCCCCTGCCCCTCCCCCCCCCCCATCCATCTGTTGCCACTGCCCCAGCCTTCACACGCCAGCCTCACAGTGTCCTGGGCCACTTCTCACCCCTCGCCCGCCCTGCCTGGCTTTTCAGTGCCTTCTCCTCTTGGGGGGCCCAGGGGAGGCAGAGTGAGTTCCTTGCCTGTAGGTGCATCCCGCGCCCCCCCCCCCCCCCCCCCCCCGCACCTCAGCCTTGTGAAACAATTGCCTTCTGCGAGGACTGAATTAGGTCGACATTCGTGAAGCAGGTCGCGAGCTGTTGCCTTGTCTCTGTGTAGCTCATTACAAACCTGCTGTGTCCCGCAGGGCAGACGACACGGGCTCGGGAATGGCACTTGGCGCATGCATCCATTCATTCATCCGTTCTTCATCAATATTTATCCAGGCTGTGCCCGGCCACCATTCTGACCGACATCACTGCTCACCCGGAACCTCTCCTAGCGCCCAAGTCCGTCTGGCACACGACTCTGCCTCTTCAAATCCGTGAACTCCTTCTCCCTCATCAGCTCAGCGGGCGGTCGGGCGTCCCAGGGAGGAGCCACTTACCCTGCCATCTGCATCAATTCTGCAACTACTTTCCCGCGTCAGCACGGTGTTGGGCTACAGGACAAAGCTGGGGTGCTCCCTGTGTGTGTGTGTCCAGGGACCTGCGTTGGGGGGGCGAGGGCTTCCCTGGGAGAGGCTGTGGCAGGTTGGGAAGTGGAGGCAAGGGGACACTGCGCTGGGATGGAGCGTCTCCCCGTCGGTCATTCTCACGAAGAGGGGACCAGTGAGGAGGGGCCTGGTGTGTCAGTTTGCCGGGGCTGCCTGACGAAGGGCCTCAGACTCGGGGCTCACCAACCGGAATGTATCAGCTCACAGTCCCCGAGGCGGGAAGCCCTAATTCCTGGTGCCGCCAGGTCACTTCCTCCTGAGGCTGTGATCTGCCCAGGCCTCTCTCCTTGGCTTGGTGGCGACCTGCGTGCCTCTGTCCCCGTCTCCCCTTCTTACAAGGACACCGGTCGTGCTGGGTTAGGGACCACCCTAATGTAAGGTGACCAGATTTTAACATTGGTAAAGTGGGACACCATTGACCAGGGGGGTTCTTTTTTTTATTATTATTACTTAAAATATTACAAAGAGTAGTACATATGTCTCTTTCCAAACATCGGGACTTTTTCAAAACGCCGTGGGACGCGGGACAAATTGTTAAAAATCGGAAACTGTCCCTCCAAAAGCGGGACGTCTGGTCACCTTAACCTAATGACCTCATTTTAAGCTAATTACCCTGTAAAGACCCCACCTTCCAATCACACTCTGAGGCATGAGGGCTTCACCATAGGAATTTGGCGTGTGTGTGAATTCAACCCCTAACCCCAGGGCCGGGCTGGACGCGGCTGAAGGGCACCGGGGGACGAGGTTGGCCCCAGCAGCGAAGGACGTGACCGAGGCCGCTGGAGGAAGAGGAGGCATTGTGCATCCTTCGGAAGTTCGGTCTTGCAAACGTGTCTGTTGTTTTTCCTCCTCCAGGAAAGCAGGTGGCATTAATAATGGAGGCGCTTAACATGGAGACCCGTGTGCCCGTCCCAGACATGGGCCGGCAGTGGAGCATGGAGAGTAAACCCAGTGCTTAGGAAGTTCATGTTTCAGTGAAAGAACAGGACAGAAACTGCCCCTCAGCACAGCACCCCAAATGCGATCAGAGACTCTGCTGGGATGTCAGCGGGCTCACAGCTGTCCCCTAGGCAGTGGGCAGAGGCATCTCTGTGGGTGGCAGAGGCACCTCCGTGTAAGTGTTGGCCACTCCCAGGAGTGAGCAGCTCTGAGCCCAAGACCATCTTCGAAGGAGGAGGGACCGAGATGGGGGAGGGGTCCAGGGATGGGGTCCGGGACCTGGGGTCACTTGTCTGTCCCATTTCCTGTGTCTGATGAAGGGCGGGGCGGGGGAGGGGTGCTCTCTCACCCAGGCCCCTGGGATGCTTGCCTTGACCTGAGTACCACGGCTACCTTTTAAGGTAATCCTGTTTTCCCGTCTTTGTTTTTACATGTTTCCCACGAAACCACAAACTCCTGGAGAGGAGAATTGTTTTATTTTTAACCTTCATGTCTCCATCTCTGGGCCCAATGGTTGGCACAACATAGGCAGCCATTCAATAGCTGTCAAATAAACAAATACATGCTACCCGAGCATAGAGTGCCCCCTGGTGGAGTCAGAGAGTATGGCAGTGTCTTAGTTTGCGGCTGGAGCAGTTGAAAGGGAGGGAGGTGTCCTGGCCCTCTGGTTCTGGGTAGCCGGTCCAAATGTGAGGTCACGTGGGTCAGGGGTAAGCACAGGGGTCCATGGACACAGTCTTGTGGGGAGAGACAGGCTGGGCCTTTGAAAGATGTGGTTGTCGGAGGGTAATGAGGAGCAGGTGGGCAAGGGGCACCGAAGGCACAGGAGAAAGAACAGGGAAGAGTGGAAGGAAGTCTGGGCTGGCACTCAGATCAGTGAGGGCTGAGTGAGGATGGAATTCAAAGCTGGGCGATGAGACCCAGAGTCCACACTCTTAATCACTGTCAGCTTTCTTTCATTCATTCATTCATTCATTCATTCATTTCCAGGGCCAGCCTTATGGATCTGACCCTGTGGAAGGTTGGGGTCCAGTCCCCCTAGAGGAGCCCCCTCCTCCTCTGGGGAGGGTTTTGGTGTCCAGGGGTTGGCACTGAAATAAATTCTGACTCTGTGTTTCCTCCACCTGCTCCTGGGTGTGTCCAGGGTCTGAAATCTCGTTTCTGCTCCCTGAAGCATTCCCCACCCTCCCTCTTCCTCAAGGTGTGGGCTCCACCCAACAGGCTGAGTCAGAATCTCAGGGCCAGTTGGGTAGGAAAAGGGGAGGAGGCTGGGGAGGAGACTCAGGCACGGGCATTAAAACAACAAAAAAACAAAACAAAGAAAACTCCCTAAGAGAGTCAAATAAGCATGCATCCCTGGAGGCTTCTGGGTAAACAAAGGTGGCCAGCGGGATGGGGAAGCTATTACACTAAGGCTCTCTCTGCTTCACTCCATGGGGCCTGCACCCCCACTCCCCACATGCACCTGATCTCCGAAACTGCCCACAACCAAGCTGAGCCTCCTGTTCTCTAGTGCTGGGCACCCTGCAGGGCTGAGGTCTC
>PVJC01025121.1:0-24959 GCA_004026665.1 Murina feae | reverse complement strand
CCCAGTGGTGACACACACACACACACACACACACACACACACACACACACACAAAAGGCGCCTGGCAGACTGGGGCCATCATAGGACATCCACTGAGGGGTCCCAGACTGTGAGAGGGCACAGGCCGGGCTGAGGGACTCCCTCCACCCCGAGTGCACAAATTTTTGTGCACCGGGCCCCTAGTCAATTATATTACTCTGTCTATGATAACTTTCTCAAGAAGTACTTTTAAGATGAATTAATTCAACAAACATTTATTGAGCCCTTATTCAAAAGAGCCGGGGATGAAAGGATGAATAAAGCATGGGTTAAGTCCTATCAAAGTTCACATCCTTATGGGGGCCAAGATGGTGGAGGAGAGAGGTTATAGCAGATAAGTAAGCTTGAAACAGAAGATGGATTTTAGCAGATGGAGATATTTCAGCCTGTGGCCAGGGAATAATGAGTATTAGTGGTGTGATGATTAATTTTGTGTCACCTTGACTGGGCCAACGGATGCCCAGAAACCAGTTAGTCATTGTTTCTGCTTACGCCTCAGAGGGTGTATCTAGAGGAGGTTAACATTGGAATTGGTAGACTGAATAAAGCAGATTTCCATCTTCAATGTGAGTGGGCAATACCCAATTCATTGAGACCCTGAATAGGAGAAAAACTTGGAAGAAGGTGGTATTTTTCTCTCTGCTTAACTGGTTGATCTGTTCTCAGTAGTCCTGGTTCGCAGGCTTCAGATTCAGAATGGAATGGACATCCTCTGCTCTGTGGCTCTTAGGCTTTCAAACTATACCACCAGCTTTCTCAGATTGCTAGTTTGCAGACAGCAGATTCTGGAACTTCTCAACTTCCATAATTGTATGAGTCAGTATCTTACATTTATATTGAAAATAATACAACAATTAATAAGTAATAATACAAGAATAAACTCTATGTTTCATGTACTCAAAACTGTAAGCCTACCTGTGTATGGAAGCGCTCCTATCTGTGTGTGTGTGTATATGTGTATGTGTATGTGTGTATGTGTAGTATATGTTTATGTATATTTGCTTTGTTTCTCTGGAAAACTCTGATGAATATACATGGACTGACCAGAGTTTGGTATCTGTTTGGGTGGGGTTGAGAGTAAAAGACTTTTTAAAAATATATATATTTTATTGATTTTTTACAGAGAGGAAGGGAGAGGGATAGAGAGTTAGAAACATCAATGAGAGAGAATCATTGATCAGCTGCCTCCTGCACACTCCCTACTGGGTATATGCCCGAAACCAAGGTACATGCCCTTGACTGGAATCGAACCTGGGACCCTTGAGTCCACAGGCTGATGCTCTATCCACTGAGCCAAACCGGTCAGGGTGGGAGTAAAAGACTTTTAATAGGAAAGAGATATAGTGATAAAAATCTTACCCCTTTACACACACCCCCCTTTATTATTTGTTCTTCAAGGTAAATGAACCACTTTCTTTTGTCTTGTATGGCAGGATCGTTTTTGCAAAGCTTTAGTCTTTTTGTATGGCTCTTGGAACCCTATACTGTTTAAAACTAGGTACAGAACTTCAATAAGAACATTATTCTGTGCTGACTGTTATCAGAGACTGGACTTTAGTCCTTTCATTTTAAACTATTTTTTTCTAATCAGAGCATACTGAGCTTTGCAATACAGGGTCTTATTCTGTATCACTGTATCATTTTCAACTTTTGACCCCAAGATCCTTTTTTGTCCCCTTACAAACAGGCTGCCGTTTATTTCTTCTCTTCAGCGACTACCCCTCCTGAGTTTTGTTCTATTTGTGTCCAATTACTTCCTCCTATGTCCTTCATAAGGATTTGAACTGAATCGAAAGATGTACTTATACTAAAGACATTTTATCTTTTAAAAATATTTTTATTGATTTTAGAGAGGAAGAGAGAGGGAGAGCGATAGAAACATCAATGATGAGAGAGCTTCATTTATCGGCTGCCTCCTGCACACCCCCTACTGAGGATTGAGACCACAACCCAGGAATGTGCCCTGACCGGGAATCGAACTGTGACCTCCTGGTTCTCAGGTCGCCTCTCAACTACTGGCCATGCCTGCTGGGCATGTTAAAGACATTTTAAACGGTCTTCTTGGCCATGCTGATGTTGCTCATTAAGCCCCATCTCATCTACCAGTAACATTGCTTTTTGGTTGCTGTCTTCTAAAGCAGGGGTAGATGGGCAGATCAGATCCATTTTCTTAGTTTCTATTTCTTGTTTCCTGGGTGCACTCGCCCAATGGACAGAACTCCAAGAGTCACTGTCTCTTTGTTTTCATGCATTTGTTGGTAATTTAAAGAGAACTTCCATTTCAGGAGCTTGTACGTCTTTATTGCATTTTGAGATAGCATTATTAACATACCTGAGTTGACAGCATCTGTTCTTTACCATTTAAAGCCCACCATTCAAAGCAATGTGTATTCCAGTTTTAGGAAACAGGCTGAACAGATGCCTAACAGTTGTACTGAACACTTTCTTCATAAAAGAGTTGTTCTTGCCTGCATTTAAAAAAGTTTTCTTTTTTGTTAATCCTCACCAGAGGATATTTTTTCCATTACTTTTCAGAAAGAGTGGATGGGAGAATAGGAGGGATCGGGGGAAGGAGAGAGAAGAGAGGGAGGGAGAGAGAGAGAGAGAGAGAGAGAGAGAGAGAGCGCAAACTCACAAACCAGGTACTTGCCCTTGATCTGGAATGGAACCCACGACCCTCTAGTATGCATGCCAGGACTCTAACCATTGAGAGAGACACATTTACTGCCTTGCCTGCATTTTTGTTTCTTTCATTGTGGGGGTAAAGAGTGGATTGAACAGTGTCATTAATATAGGTGTTCTTTGCCTTTATTGTTTGGGCTAGTATTGCAGACCTTTTATATCTGAAGTGGCTCGTGGTAGCAGAGGGTTTGGAGATTTTGGATTCTGTCTTCACCAGCAAGCGCACAATCATAGAGCTGGAAGCAAGGCTGGCTTTGTGGGCCTGAGGCCTGTGCAATTGCACGGGGCTCTGCACTTACAAGGGCCCCATGCTTGGCTTAATGTTCTGCTGTTGTCATCTTGAAATGCTTAAGTTTTGAACATGGGAATCCACATTTTCATTTTGCTCTGAGCCTCACATGTTATGTAACTGGTTGTGGCTGGGAAGAATAAGAAGGCATCTGGCGGGACACACCATGACTCCATCACTATCTGGGATAGACGATTAAGCGTCCATATCTCTGTGGAGGCTGATTCAATGTGAGTTTTGATAAGTCAAAAGGAAAAATAATTTTCCTTAAAATTGTATGCATCTTTCTAGAGTTGGAAGGACCTGGCAAGTATTTGTTCCAAGTGTCCTTCTTAGTATAGGAACTATTTAAACTATCTTTGTGACCTCTAGGGATAAAGATTTCACAACTCTCCCAGGAGATCCTTTCAAATCCATTGCAAGTCATGCCTGGTTTTCTTGTAAAACACAAATATTGGTCAGTCACACAGGATTAATCACTACTGTATCTTTATAGTAATCTGCATTCAGGGCATTGACAAAATGGGAATTAAGGCTGTCTGTATATAATTTAAGACTTTTCTTTCCTCTGAAAACTTGCATTGTTGAAGGAATGATGCAGACTAGATCTTTGCTTTCTGGGGAGTAAAATTACTCTCTTGACATTTGGCCATGGATATTTATTTATAGAGAGGGGAAGAAAGAGTTGGACATCCCAGGGCTAGAAGAGAATAAAGAGGAATGAATGAAGTGAATAAGAAGCTCCTGAAAAATAAAACAGAAGATAGAAGGATGCTTTTTGAGGTTCCTTTAGTGGCAAAGAAACTTTACTTCCCCTTCTAATGTTAGTCTTTATTTATTCATTCACTAGAGGCCCAGTGTACAAAATTCTGCACAGGTAGGGTCCCTAGGCCTGGCCAGCAGTCAGGGCAGATCAGATTTCCTGCCTCTCCGCCTCCCTGCCTTCTCTTTCCCTTGCCCCCTTAGCAGCCACTGCCCCCGTTGCCACCATGACCACCACCAGTACCATTACTGCCTCTGGTTGCCTACCATGTTCCATGCTGCCCTCTGGTGGTCAGTACACATCATAGTGAGCAATCGAACTCCCAATCACCTGGTTGAACTTTGGAAAGGGCACTGCATATTATCCTTTTATGTATATAGATAAATGTTTGTGGAGTAGCTACTGTGTGTCAGGCACTGTTCTGAATTTCTTTAAATAATTATTGCCTTGAAAAAAAGCTAAAGTACTAGATTGCCTGTGGATATTACATGTCAATATTAATAATACAACCAATTAATAATACAATTACTAATCATATTAATAGTGTTATAGTATGAGCGATAATTATACTGTGATTCTGTAAAATAGTAGCCTTTGAGAAAACTAGGTGAAACATATATAAGACTTTTATTTATTATTAGAGGCCCAGTGCACAAAAATTTATGCACTCAGGAGAGAGGGGAGGTCCCTCAGCCCAGCCTATGCCCTCTCGCAGTCTGAGACCCCTTGGGGGATATCCACCTACTGGCTTAGGCCCACTTGCTGGGGGATTGGGCCTAAGCTGGCAGTCAGACATCACTCTGGCAGCCCGGGAGCCCTCGGGGGATGTCCACTTGCCAGCGGGGAGCAGGTCTAAGCTGCAGTTGGACATCCTTACTGCTGCTGAGGAGGCAGGAGAGGCTCCCACCACCACTGCTGTACTGGCAGCCATCAGCCTGGCTTGTGGCTGAGCAGAGCTCCCTCTGTGAGAGTGCACTGACCCCCAGGGGCAGCTCCTGCATTGAGCGTCTGCCCCCTGGTGGTCAGTGTGTGTCATAGTGACCAGTCATTCCCAGTGGTTCTGCTGTTAGGATCAATTTGCATATTACCCTTTTATTATATAGGACAAAGGCCTGGTGCACAGGTGGGGGTCACCTGGTTTGCCCTGAAGGGTGTCCTGCTGGGGTGCCTGGCCAGCCTGGTTCAGGGGCTGAGGGCCGTTATCAGGCTGGCCATGGCTGTGGGCTGGAAGCAGGTATCTGGGATTTATTTAACTTCTATAATTGAAACTTTGTTGCCTTGGTCCTGCTCAAAGCCACTGGCTGGAAGCAGGTATTTTAGGTGTATTTACCTTCTGTAATTGAAACTTTGTTGCCTTGAGCAGAGCTCAAGGCCCGCAGGGCAGGTGGGAATCTTGGTTTCCTCCATCACTGGGGCAGCGCAAGCCTCCTGCCTCACTACAGCTCCCTGGCTACCACCATATTTGTGACGGAATGAGGGTTAATTTACATATTACTCTTTTGCCTGGGCAGAAGACCCCCAAGCCCTTTGATCACCAGCTTCACAGAGCCCAGGCCTCTGCCATCGCCGGCTCTGCCCTTGCCCCACTGCAGCCTATGGCCAAAGCTGCAGCCCTGGCAGGGGACCCCCAGACCCCTGCTTTGCCAGCTCTGCCAGTGCCCAGACCTCTGTGATCGCAGGCTCTGCCCCTTCCCATGCCTGAGGCCTCTGGTGAAGGCCTCTGGCCTGGGCAGGGGACCCCCAGCCTCTTCTGATTATCTGTTCCGCCCCTCGGGCCCCCTGCCTCCCCCATCACCTGCCTGGCTAACAGGCATGACCACTTCAGTGATGGGGCTGAGCCAGACTGAGCACCTCCATCTTGTGGCTATGGGGGTGGCCATCTTGTGGCTATGGGCGCTGTCATCTTGTGGCTATAGGGGCGGCCATCTTTGTGATGGAGTGATGCCTAATTTGCATATTATGCTTTTATTAGATAGGATGATTATTATTATTATTATTATTATTATTATTTTTATCCTCATCTGAGGTATTTTTCCATTGATTTTTAGAGAGAGTGGAAGAGAGAGGGAAGGACAGAGAGAGAAACATCAATGTGAGAAAGAGACATCAATTGCATTGCATCCTGCATGTGCCCTAACCAGGGCCTGGGTTGGGGAGGAGCCTGCAACCTTAGTACGTGCCCTTGACTGAAATCAGACCTGGGACCCTTTGGTCTGCAGGCTGATGCTCTATCCACTGAGCCAAACTCTATGGCACACATATAAGACTTTTGAAACAACTCTTTATATAGCTATTTCAAGATAAAAAGTTTAAAATCTTCTAAAATACTAGGGTCTCTTTGTTAAGTAGCAATTCATGTGTATTTATTCCTTTGTCTTTAGATGCTGCTATGTGAGGGCATTGTAATTCTCCTGCATTTCATTGACTGGTTTGAGATTGACTAGAGAGGCAGATACTGGGGTGAAAGATACCTCAAACCCTGCTATTTTTTCTCTCCTTTTACCTGCTCCCCTTTCTGCAATTCTCTAAATTAGTAACAGGAATCCCATCCTCAATTAGTCACCATTAGTTAGTCATTGAGTCTTTGCCTTTCTATGTCTAAAATCCCTCTGAAATTATTCTCCATTTCCACCACTATTGCCTTTGTTTGGGGCTCATTACCTCTCTCCCCAGGACCTACTTCAGCTTCCTTCCCTAATCTTGAATGCTTCTATCTTATCTTTCACACTTCTCCCCACTCTCAAAAATGCAAATTTGATTGTGTCACATTCTTTTTTAAAAAATCTTTATTGTTCAGATTGTACAGTTGTTCCTCTCCCCCCTCCCAGTTCCCCTCCTCCCAGCTCCCACCCTACCCTCTGTCCTTACCCTCCCGCTGTCCTCATCCATAGGTGTATGATTATTGTCCAGTCTCTTCCCACACTCCCAACACCCCTTTTCCCCCCAAAATTGTCAGTCCACTCCCTTTCTATGCCTTTGATTCTATTCTATTCACTAGTTTATTCTGTTCATCAGATTTTTTATTCACTTGATTTTTAGATTCACTTGTTGATAGATATGTATTTGTTGTTCGTAATTTTTATCTTTATGTTTTCTTCTTCTTCTTCTCAAAGGATACCTTTCAGCATTTCATGTAATACCGGTTGGGTGGTGATGAACTCCTTTAGCTTATTTTTTGTCTGTGAAGCTCTTTATCTGACCTTCAATTCTGAATGATAGCTTTGCTGGGTAAAGTAATTTTGGTTGTAGGTTCTTGCTATTATCACTTTGAATATTTCTTGCCATTCCCTTCTGGCCTGTGAAGTTTCTGTTGAGAAATCAGCTGACAGTCGTATGGGTGCCTCCTTGTAGGTAACTAACTGCTTTTCTCTTGCAGCTTTTAAGATCCTCTCCTTGTCTTTTGCCCTTGACATTTTAATTACGATGTATCTTGGTGTGGTCCTCTTTGGATTCCTTTTGTTTGGGATTCTCTGTGCTTCCTGGACTTGCAAGTCTATTTCTTTCACCAGGTAGGGGAAGTTTTCTGTCATTATTTCTTCAAATATGTTTTCAATATCTTGCTCTTTCTCTTCTTCTGGCACCCCTATAATTCTGATGTTGGTATGCTTGAAGTTGTCCCAGAGGCTTCTTACACTGTCTTCATATTTTTGGATTCTTTTTTCTTTTGGCTTTTCCATTTGGGTGTTTTTAGCTTCTTCACATTTCAAATCTTTGACTTAATTCTTGTGATCCTCTAGTCTGCTGCTGAATCTCTATATATTATTCTTTATTTCAGTCAGTGTATGCTTAATTTCTAGCTGGTCCTTTTTCATATGCTCGAGGGTCTCACTAAATTTATCGACAGTCTCTAGAAAATTCTTGAAAAACCTTATAACCGTGGTTTTGAACTCTATATCCAGTCGTTTGCTTTCCTCCATTTCTGTCATTTGTGATCTGTTTCTTTGGCTGCTTCCCTGGGTTGATAGAGTGGCTTTCTGTGTTAGGTGATCATTAAGAGGAATTGACCTCCAAGCCACTTGGTTATGAGAGTCAGCTGTGTCTACAGTGGGAGAACTTCTGTGCTGGAGATACCCTTATGGGGCAAGAGTTGTTTCAGTGGGGCTTTGGTGCCCCTCGAGTGTATCCCTTGTGAATCTGAGGAGTTGTATTTAGGATTGTCCCACTCTGACCACTGGGTACGCTGGCTCTTGTATCTCTAAGGAGGTGCTATTTTAGCCTTTGCCTGAGGCTACTCAGCCTTTTATATGCAAAAGCCTCTGTGGCAGCTTGAGAGAGGTGGGGCCTCGGGGAGTCAGCTATGGCTGCTTCTCAGCCCTGTGCTAAGAGACACTGGGTCTCTGTGTCCCACGTTAATTGCTGCAAGCTACGCCGAGAGAAACCCGCTTTGGATTTCCCCCTGCTGCCAGTCAGTCCCACTTCTCCAGGTATGCATCTGGGTCCCCAGAAACTCTCCTGGAACTGGAGTTCAGAGCTGCTGGGAGCTTGTGGCTCCCTCCGGATTGAAAAAGAACCGCGTTTTCCAGCGCCAGCCCTCTCCAGGAGCCCTGTGTGCGCGCCTCCGTACCTCCATACCGGTTTGTGATACTTTGCTTCCGCACCTCCTCTGAGTCTCAGTCTCTTTCTAGTTGTAGAATTTTCACTCAGCTAGTCTTCCTGTAGTTCTAGGTGGTGTCCGTTTTTTCTTTTCGTTGTGATTTGAAATGGTTGTGCACAGCAGCAATTTCAGTGTTTACCTATGCCACCATCTTGGTTTCTCTTCTGTGTCACATTCTTTTTAAAGGGTCTATCTCCCTACAGGATAAATTTCAAAATCCCTAGATGAGTGTTATGGGTTGAATTGTGTCCCATCTCTCCAAAAAGATATTTTGGAATTCTAACCCTCCAGTACCTCAGAATGGGACATTATTTGGCAATAAGGACTTTACAAAGGTAATCAAGTTAAAGTGAGGTCATTAGGGTAGCTCTAATCCAATCTGACTGTTGCCCTTATAAAAGGGGGTATTGGAGACAGACAGATACACACACACACACAGAATGCCAAGTGAAGATTGTAATTATGTTGCCACAAGCCAAGGAACTATTAGAAGCTAGGAGAGTCTTGGAACAGATTCTTCCCTAGCATCTTTAATGGGAGCATGATCCTGCTGACACCTTGATCTCAGACTTCTAGCTTCCAGAACTGTCAGACAATAAATTTCTGTTGTGTAAGCCTCCCAGTTTGTGATACTTTGCTATGGCAGCCATCGCAGATGAATATGATGAATCTGTCTCATTTTCCCATACTTAGTTTATTCATGCAACAAATATTTGTTGAGAGCTGATAATGTTCCAGGTACTGTACTAGATTTTGGAATGTAGCTGAAAATAAAACAGGTGGTTCCTGCCTCATGGAACCTCTGCTCTATTGAGGGCTATGACAAATGTTCAGGCCATCAGAATGAAGTGTGAGAAGTCTCTGATTAGCACAGTACAGAGTTCCCAAAAACAGGGCATCAGATCAGTACTTGGAAGGCTAGATAAAGCTTCCTGAAAGAAGCAACATTTAAGCTTGGTGTAATAAGGGCTCCTCCTTTCCTCCTGCAACACTGTTTTTAGATGAATTATAAAAAGCACAAGAAGAGGAAAAGGAATGCAAATGGTACCAGCCATTACCAGCCATCCATCTGAAACTTCTGTATACTCTGTAAAATGAGTTTTCCTACATGGTGTGAGAAAGCTCTTTTAGTACTTTTACCCACACCTTGGGTGTATATACTAGAACATTTATACTGACACAGGACTGTACTACACATTACTCTTCCCTTCGCCCCCTACTGGCCACCTTTCCATTGTGCTCTCTTCAGGTATGCTTGTGATTTATTTTCCTCTTCATAGTTGTCTTCGTTCATTTTAACCAGATGTTGACTATTTTTAAAATATGGTCAAGAGAATGAAAAGACAGATTGGGAGAAAATATTTGCAAAATACACATCTGATAAAGGACTGTTATCCAAAATATACAAAGAACTCTTAAAACTCAACAGTAAGAAAACGGGCAAATGATCTGAATAGGTCTCTAAAGAAGACGTACAGATGGCAAGTGAGCATATGAAAAGATGTTCAGCATCATCTATCATTAGGGAATTGTGAATTAAAACGAGATACCATTATATCCCTAAGAATGGCCCAAATACAAATCACTGACACCACCAAATGCTGGTGAGGATACGGAGCAACAGGATTCTCATTCATTGATGGAGGGAATGCTAAATGATATGGCCACCTTTGAAGACAGTTTAGAAATTTCCTACCAAACTAAACACACTCTTACCATATGATCCAACAATCACACTCCTTGATATTTACCCAAGTAAATTGAAAAACTTACATTTATACGAAAATCTGCACATGGATATTTATAGCAGCTTTATTCATAATTGCCAAAATTTGGAAGCAACTAAGATGTCCTTCAGTAGGCCAGTGGATATGTAAACTATGCTACATCCAGACGGTGGAATAATATTTAGAGCTAAAAAGAAATGAGCTATCAAGTCCTGAAAAGAGATTGAGAAAACTTAAATAAATGCCCATTACTAAGTGAAAAAAAGCCCTATGAAAAGGCTACCTACTATATGATTCCAACTGTGTGACATTCTGGGAAAGTTAAGCTATGGAAACAGTAAGAAGATCAGTGGTTGCCCGGGCTGAGTGGGAGGTTAGGGGTAAATAGGCAGAGCACAGAGGATTTTGGAGACTTCATTGTACAACACCAGGAATGAACACTAATGTCATCTATGGGCTTTTGATAATAATGATGTGTCAATATAGGTTGGTTATTTGTAACAAATTCACCATTCTGATAAAGATGTTGATAGGAGGTTGTGCTTGTACGAGGACAGAGGACAGGTAGGAACTCCATTTTCTGTTCACTTTTGCTATGAACCTAAAACTACTCTAAAATAAGAAAGTTTATTGATTTAAAAAACAAAAATAAAAACACACACAAACCCATCGGTAAATGTGAGTTGTGGGTAGAAACTGTCATTTGCCTCAGGGTTTGTGCCTCTTCCTTCCACTCCATATCACCATGGATGACACTCCCAGCCATTTCTCTTATTTTGCCTCTGGCTTCTGTTTTCTTATTTTTCTTACTTTCTTTTACTATGTTAGAGACCATGGAATATCAATTTCCTATAATGATGTGTTTCTGCTAACATCCAGTTTCCATTGAAAATACTCTCTTACTGTTTTGACGCCCAATGAACTTTAACTCCCTCCCCAAATCTCTGAAAGCATAGGCTTCCCGGTTCTCACCCGTCACTGGTTTAATCCTATTTAATTGGGTCTGTCCTTTATATATTGCCATATGGCTTCAATGTGTATGTTCTCAGTGCCTCCTAATATGTTATCTCCTAGACCCAGAGCATTTATAAAGATGTCTCAAGTGGAATTTAATTAAAAACAGATGGATCCTCTTTGAACTGCTTCCTTATCAATTAACAATACCAGCTGTCTCACTAATGCAATCCCAGAGAAGAAACCATCTAATCTAACTCCCTCCTTTTGTAGATGAAGAAACTGGGGCCAGAGGTGCTTCTGTGACTTTGCAAAGGTCACATAGCTAGCTAGTGACAATACCGTGATTTGAGTTGGAAGACCTGAGTTCTGGTCCCAGTTCAGCGTAGAATGCTCTCCTCTTGTGGTTCATGTGTGTTTGCAGGGACCCCATTGTCCAATGCTCCCCTCCTAGGGTCCTCCAGCAACTGAATGCTTGCATAAAGGAAAGTTCATTCATTTCCTGCTGGGTTTCTCCTCCTCCTTCCTCCTCCTTCATCTCTTCATTCTTCTTAATGTCAGATAGATAAGACTGGAATACATTTTCAAGAACTCATATCCTTCTCTTTAAAAAAACAAATCATTGGGAAGACTTAACAGGCCATTGAGTCTCACTCTGTGGCTTTGTAAATGGGAAAACAGGCCCAGAGAGTTGAATGAACTTATCCCAAATCACAGAGAAGGAGGTAAATCTGAAATTAGAACTCATTTTTGCGGACTCCCAATGGACTGGATCCTCACAGTGTCCTAGCACAGCCCAGTCTAGCAGTACCCCTTTATTTAGCAAGCTGTGGTCGGGAGTAGGATTGGGAGCATCAGGGAGGGGTCACAGGGAAGATTTGAAAATACACCACTAATTACTTTTGTGTGAAGAGGATCCAATGCTTCTAAAAACATTCTTTGGGTCAGAGATAGCACTGTTGCCCTTGACTGCTCAGAAGATGAAAAGCAGAAGTTTACATTGGCACAGTCATCTTCAGTCCACAAAAGAAGGAAAAATGTCTTTTCTCTTTTTTTGGTGTGCAAAGTCTATACAGATTGTCAATTTCATTGTGTTTTTCTAGGAATTTGAGACAGTGAAAATAGATTGGCCTTTACTCACACATTATTTCTTCGTTTATTTTGCTGATAAATATATTATCATGTTCAGGCTAATTAACCTTTGACCTCCAGAATCCTGCCTTCACCAGACAAAAGCAAAGTCAAAGGTTATTTTGTTCAATAAAAAATTAAGCTGGTTGTTATTCCAACTCAGCTGCTTCAAAACGTGGTGTTTTATTCCTTTTCTTGTATCTATTTTTAGAGGTTTTCTTTTTAAAATCAAAACATCAGATTTTTATAAAGACAGGCAATGTTAATTATTTGTGAATTATAGCATTCTTTGATAATGAATTTCAACACAGATTAAGCCTTTGGGTATAAAAATAGCATTTCTTAGGAACTTCATTGCATTTAAAACGGGATATTTTGGACCTTGAAAGCCATTAAAAATAATTACTATTAAACTTGAAGGCTTAGATTTTATTTCCTAATTACCTTGATTTTAGTCTAAATCAAGTAGGAACTCAGTGCCTTGGATTGGACTGAATTATGTCTCTCCCCCAAATTCATATGTTGAAATCCTAATCCCCACTGCCTTAGATGAGACTGGGAAATTGGGTCTTTAAAGTAGTAAGTAAGTTAAATTAAGTTAAAATGAGGCCCAATATTACTGGTGGGTGAGGAGAATAGGACACAGCCACACACAGAGGAGGATGCATCAAGAAGTGGCCATTTACAAGCCAAGGAGAGAGGTCTCATTGGAAACTGGCATTGCCAACTCCTTGATCTTCTAGCCTGCAGGACTATGAGGGAATAAATTTCTTTGTTTAAGCTGTCCAGTTTGCGGCACTTTGTCTACTCTAGCAAACTAACATGAAGAGGTTGCTTCGAGAGCACAAAAGGCCCTTCTTTCTCTCCCAGGAAGAGTAGGACGTTCAGCTTCTCACTCACCTGGTAGGACTGTAAGAGGACCCAGTGTGATCATATGTGTGACTTGGACTAGAAAGCTATACATCACTGTCTAGCTGTGTGACCCTGGGCAAGTATCTATTGTCTCTGGGAATCGGTGTCCTGTCCTGGAGGGTCCCTTGATACACTCTGACAGTGGCTCCCAGCTGCTCTTAGTGCAGCCCCTCCAGCTGGGGTCCAAGGAAACTAGCCAAAAATAGATGCTCAGGCTCACTTGCAGTACTGCTGAACCAAAATCTCTCTGAGTGGTGCATAGGAATTTTTATTTATTTATTTATTTAAAAAAATATACATTTTATTGATTTTTCATAGAGAGGAAGAGAGAGAGAGAGAGAGAGAGTCAGAAACATCGATGAGAGAGAAACATTGATCAGCTGCCTCCTGCACACTCCCCACTGGGGATGTGCCCGCAACCAAGGTACATGCCCCTGACGGGAATCGAACCTGGGATCCTTGAGTCCGAAGGCTGATGCTCTATCCACTGAGCCAAACCGGTTAGGGCGGGAATTTTTGTTTTCAACACACTTTTCAGCAGATTCCAATGGGAAGCCAGGTTTGGGAACCACTAGATTAGATAACCTCTAAGCTTTCTGCTTGATCTCGCATTCTGTGCTTCCATGCAAAAGGTTTTGATCCCCGTCCTTCAACAGGGAGGCTGGAGCTTGGAAGAAAATGGGCAATAGAATCTCGTCATCTCCATCACACACTGATGTTGGCTTCATTTTTCTTTTCTTTTTTTTTTTTTTTTTGCCTGCACGTGCCCTCTGTCTCTGGAAGTTTAAGGCTTCCCAGGACAGACTAGGTTGTGAGGGGAGCTGGTGGCAGGCTGTTGATGACGCACAGAGTGGGCTTGGCTTTGGAGTTAGGTACAGATCAGGACCAAATGTGGTGAAGGAAGGCAGGCACTGTGAGGCCTAGGGCCGTGGTGGCACATAACCCGATGGACTGAATTCTGTGACCAGCTTTGTAATGTTCTAGTAATGTAGCCTTGGCCAGGATAGTGTGAGCTTCTGTTTATGTACTTGCAAAATTCATTTATTTTTCTGCTCTGCCTATTGGGACAATCAACTGAGATGATGATTATAAAAATGTCTTGAACAAAATCGAAATCCTTTATACTAGTTTCTGGTTCTATAGTTAGTATATAGTACTACGGCTGGACAGGGCTGAAGTCAGGAGTTGCCTGAGGCAAACACAGGTCTCTGGAAAGCTAGAAAGATGAACTGGTTAGTTGTAACCACATTTTCTGATACATATTTCATTAAATTATGCAGCTTTGGTTAATGCCCAGCCAAGACTTGTGATAAAATGAAACTACTTTGAATCTGACACAGGGAAAATGGATTACTATTCCATATACTGGTTCGAAGGCTCCAGGCCATAACGGTGGCAGAGTTAGAATGTCCATCCAGATCTTCTGATTCTGTAATTCGAGGCTCCTTCCCACATCACGTGGCCTGTATTTGAGGGTTAAGTATTGTGCCACTGGCAGGGGTCTTCCTTCCCAGTCATACTCTCAGAAGGGCAAGTTCCAAAGAGAACTTCACAAGAGCCACCACTCGTATTAGATCCTTTGAACACCCACTGCTTGATGTGTGGAAGACCCATCCTGGTTTCTCTGCATACCTCAGGCATGTGTGGATTTGCACATATGATTTTCATAATGCTTCTCAGCCTTACAGTATTTACAGATGCTAACTGGTGAAGCCTCAGAGCTCTGCAGTGAGGCTGGGGATTCTAATTTCAATTTTATGAAAAGGGCAGTTGAAAAATGACGGGACCTCCTCCAAGCTTCTGTTAAAAGGAGACCCAATTCTGGAATAAGATAATGTTAGCTCAGACTACACCAACTCGTCACTCTCTGGCATATCATCTAATCCCTTCGTCACCTCTCATGTGCCTTTGGATTGGTCGGAGAGATCAGTCAAAGTAGTCGGTTTATGCATTTTTTATTATTTTTTATTTCTGTGTGTATGTGTGTGTACATATGTGTATGTAGATATACAGTGTGAGGCAAATAGGTTTACAGTTGTGAGTACTAGAAACACAGAGTTTATTCTTGTATTATTATTTACTAATTATTGTATTATTTTCTTTTTTAAGAAGGATTTAATTGATTTCTTCAGAGTCTTTCTTTATTGATTAAGATATTACATATGTGTCCTTATTCTTTGCCACCCCCCCAATTCATGCCCTCAGCCCCCTGGTGTCTGTGTCCATTGGTTATGCTTATATGCATGCATACGAGTCCTTTGGTTGATCTCTCCTCCTTACCCCCACCCTCCCCTGCCTTCCCTCTGAGGTTTGACCATCTGATCGATGCTTCTCTGTCTCTGGATCTGTTTTTGTTCATCAGTTTATGTTGTTCATTATATTCCACAAATGAGTGAGATCATGTGATATTTATCTTTCTCTGACTGACTTATTTTGCTTAGCATAATGCTCTCCAGTTCCATCCATGCTGTTGCAAATGGTAGGAGTTCCTTCCTTTTTACAGCAGCGTAGTATTCCATTGTGTAGATGTACCACAGTTTTTTAATGCACTCATCTGCTGATGGGCACTTAGGCTTTTTCCAGTCTTAGCTATTATACATTGTGCTGTTATGATCATAGGGGTACATATATCCTTTCTGATTGGTGTTTCTAGTTGTATTATTTTCTATACATACATCATATATATGAAAATTTTACACAAATATATTTCCCCCCAATTATCCCAATAACATCTTTGGGTGATTATTTTTGAATCAGCATTTAATTGAGGTTAACAGATTACTTTTGGTTTTTATGTCTCTTTAGTCCTGGTTAATCTAGAATAGACCAGCCTGGTCAGGTGGCTCAGTTGGTTGAGCATTGTTTCTTATGCCAAAAAGGTTTTGAGTTCAATGCCTAGTGAGGACATGGGGTTGGAGGCAACTGATCAGTGTGACTATCGATGCTTCTCTCTCTCTCTCTCTTTCTCTTTCTCTAAAATCAATAAAAAT
This sequence comes from Murina feae, assembly GCA_004026665.1. Taxonomy (NCBI): domain Eukaryota; kingdom Metazoa; phylum Chordata; class Mammalia; order Chiroptera; family Vespertilionidae; genus Murina; species Murina feae. The sequence continues at coordinate 8,878 of PVJC01025121.1, read as the reverse complement.
ATTCTTGGGTGAGGATTTAAAAATTTTTAAGAGAAAAATTGCTCTTTTTTTGTGACATGACATTTTCAGGAATCCAGTTCAAGTATTTTATAGAATACTAGGGGCCCAGTGCACAAAAATTTATGCACTTGGGGGGGGTCCCTCAGCCCAGCCTGTGCCCTCTCGCAGTCTGGGACCACTCGGGCGCTGGCTGGTGTGCCTGGCTAGCCTGGGTGAGGGGCTGATGGCTGTTTGCAGGCTGGCCAAGCCCCCAGTGGGAACCCTCACCCAATGGGGTGTGGCAAGCCTGGGGGAGGGGCTGAGGGCTGTTTTCAGGCTGCCCACAGTTCCCATTGACCCAATGTTCCAGTGAGGCTGGCTGGAATCAGGTTTCTGGGGTTTATTTATCTTCTATAATTGAAACATTGTTGCCTTGAGCGGAGGCCATAGCTGGCCTTGGCAGGCAGTTTCCCACATCGCTGGTGCAAAGGAAGCCTCCTGTTTGCTCTAGCTCTGTGGCTGCTGGCCGCCATCTTGGCTGGGTTAATTTGCATACAGCCACTCTGATTAGCTGATGGGCATGGCTTGGCTGGTGGGCATGGCTTAGGTGTAACGGAGTGATGGTCAATTTGCATATTACTATTTTATTAGATTAGATGGTACATTTTAGATTTGTCTATCTTTTCATAGAGTTTTAAACCTGTTCCTCTATTCCATGCACTCTCTGTAAAATGGGAATTAGGAACAAGGCTTGATTGGGTTTGGGTTAAACATTGTTGTAAGAATAAATCATGGGTGATACTGTGCTCATTTTGCACCACACCAAGAGACACACACTAGCAGCTTGGCCCCTAGTAGGGATGTTGTGCATGGTCACTTGGTTATAAAGGTGGTGCTTGAAAGCTCTTGCAATTGTGAGGTACATTGCCACCCTTACAGTCTGAGGGGTGATTCTTTGGCATCCTGTGCATTTCCTGCTCCCAACAGCATTTTACCAGATGGCTTTAACATCTTCTGATGAGTCTTGCCTGACTCACTGATTACTTTGGATGTTGCAGAGTGGTGATTTTCTAAATGTATTTCTTCATTATTATCTGGCCTTCTATAAAGAAGAGCTTTCCCATAAGGCCCCTACCCCCTCTTCTCTCTCTTCAGAGATCACTGTGGACACATGCATTTTATTTATTTAATATGTTATAATAAATTACAGTAGCTATTGATGCTTAAACTTATCCAAATTTAGACAGTGGGGGTGCCTCTAAGACGGCTCCTGTGCCCGGATCTGACCTGAATGGTCTTGGAGTGCTTCCCTTGCTTTCCGGCACACCTTGATGTCTCCCTTATTCTTTTCTTGAGCTGGACCTGAAATCAACCATTTCTCAGAGAGCCCTGATTTCCTTTAATGCAGAATGGTATTAAAAATCAAGATCTGACTTAACACTATTGGACTCTATACCTAAAAATGGTTAGAATGGTAAATGTCATGATATGTGTATTTTACCACATTTAAAATAAAAACCAACCAACATTCAGGTGCTAGGTAGGTATGTTCATCGTTACTGTTGGAGTTTCTAGGGCCTTTCAGTGGACAGAGCTAGGAAAAATATTTCTAAATATGAGTTTATGTTGATATTTTCTAATCTCATCTAACTGTAGATTTTCTACATGGAGAAAAAATATACAGTTTTTTTCCTTCACTTCTTTTATGTAGCTACCTCTGCTCTTATTCTGAAAAACCTTGGATTTTAGAATAACTTATTTTCTTTATCTTATAATATACATAAAATAGTTTCATGTCTCTTTAGTCTAATTTTTCATGATTATAATCACAATATTGCCATCACTTTATCAAATGAAGTTTAATATTTTATTGTAGGACTTTTTATCCTCAGAATATAGTTCTACAGCCCTAACTGGTTTGGCTCAGTGGATAGAGCGTTGGCCTGTGGACTGAAGGGTCCCAGGTTTGATTCTGGTCAGGGGCATGTACCTTGGTTGTGGGCACATCCCTAGTGGGGAGTGTGCAGGAGGCAGCTGGTTGATGTTTCTCTCTCATTGATGTTTCTACCTCTCTATCCCTTTCCCTTCCTCTCTGTAAAAAATCAATAAAAAAATATTAAAAAAAAGAATATAGTTCTACAGAGAGGACAGAGCCACTGAAGATGTTCAGAGTAAGATATTCAAAATTTATTCAAAATAATAAAGTCTCTTATAAGACTGTGATGTTAATTTAATAACCAGTTAGATAAATTTATTTTTGTTCCATTTAATGTTACAGGCCTTCCCCCCCCCCTTTTTGGATTTAATTTTAGCTTTTGAATATGTAAAATACTTCTAAAGTTTAAAGGTCAAAATAATATAAAATTTATACTTGGAAAATCCTTAATCCCATCTCTACCTCCCTATTTCACATTGCACCCCCTGCCCCCTGAGAGGCAGTCATTTTCATTTGTTTTGGTTTATATATTTACTTTGCTTCTTTTTGAAACAACAACAAAAATGCGTATATGTCCCCTTTCACAAAAAGAGGTATAATATACTGTACTTTCCCCCCACTTTTTTCTTTCAGAAAAGGAAGTATACTTTATATACTAAGTATACCATTTACATTATTCTTTTTTTATTTTTATTGTTCATATTATTACAGTTGTTTCTCTTTTTCCCCCCCATAGCTCCCCTCCTCCCAGTTTCCACCCCATCCATTGCCCTTATCCCCCCCCCCCCCGTCCTCATCCATAGGTGTACGATTTTTGTCCAGTCTCTTCCCTCACCCCCAAGCCCCTTACCCCCTGACCCTATGCCCCTGACTCTATTCTATTCACCAGTTTATTCTGTTCATCAGATTTTTTATTCACTTGATTCTTAGATTCACTCGTTGATAGATATGTATTTGTTGTTCATAATTTTTACTTTCCTTTTTATTCTTCCTCTTCTCAAAGGATACCTTTCAGGATTTCATATAATACTGGTTGGGTGGTGATGAAAACTTTTAGCTTTTTCTTGTCTGTGAAGCTCTTTGTCTGACCTTCAATTCTGAATGATAGCTTTGCTGGGTAAAGTAATCAGGGTAGATACTAGGAGCCCCAATTTCCTTCTCAAAGCCTTTTAAAAAAAATGGTTTTATTGATTTTTTAGAGAGAGAGGAAGTGGGAGGGAGACATAAAAAGTTAGGGACACTGACCCCTGTGCAGTTGAAACATCAATAATTGAGACACATCAATCAGCTGCTTCCTCTATACCCCCTACTAGGGATCAAGACTGAAACCTAGGTATATGTCCTGACCGGGAATCAAACACTGACCTCCTGGTTCACAGGTCAACACTCAACCACCTAGCCACACTGGCCAGGCGCTTCGCAAAGCCTTTTGCCACCCTTTAGCTAATATCTGTTTCCTCCTTCAAGTGCTTAGTGTTTCAAAATCAAAGCACAAAATAATGTAAATATAATAAGTAAGAGGGTTTTGGATAATTGTCAGTGAACATAGTAACTGAACAAAGAATTTTTAATGTTAAACCCTGCATTAAAAAAATCATACTATCCAACACTATCATTTGTAGACCTCATAAGTTAGTACTTATGATTTACGTGATCTTAGACTACACATAGAAATTACAGTCCACTGCTGTTTTAATTCATATCTCTCCAAAAGCTTAGGTCTTTGCTATTCTTGTTCCTAAATTCTGAACATATCCTAGACACTGGACTTCATTTTTTGAAAAATTTTACTCATAGTGGTTATACTTCATGCAAGCACAGTTCTGCTGAATGGAGTCTGAATTTTTGCTATTTGAGCAACTCCCTTATTGTCCAGGGTCACTGCTCAGGCTTTCCGTCACCTACTCGTGCTAACTCCCTGACCTCTTGGTAATTAAAATCCCTCTACTTAGATATGAGTTGTTAGTGTATACAGTTGACTATTGAACAACATGGAAGTTAGGGACACTGACCCCTGTGCAGTTGAAAATCTGCATATAACTTTTGACTGCCCTCAAACTTAACTACAGTCAGACCTTGGTATCCAAGGGGCCTTGGTTCCAGAATCCTCAGAGGGTACCAAAATCTGCAGATGCTAAAGTCCCTTATATAAAACTAGGGGCCCGGTGCACAAAAATTTGTGCACGGGGGGGGGGGTCCCTCAGCCCAGCCTGTTCCCTCTCCCGGTCTGGGACTCCTCTGGGGATGTCCACCTGCTGGTGTGCCTGGCCAGCCTGGGTGAGGGGCCAATGTCTGTTTGCAAGCTGGCCAAGCTCCCCAGTGGAGACCCTCACCCCAGGGGGTGTGGCAAGCCTGGGTGAGGGGCTGAGGGAAGTTTTCAGCCTGGCCACAGCTCCCACTGACCCTATGGGCCACCGGCCTCGTCCCCGCGCCCTGGAAGGCTCCCGGCCGCCTCGTCCCTGCGCCCCGGAAGGCTCCCGGCTGGCGAAGCTGAAGCCGAGGCTGCGGTGGCGCCGACTGGACCCCCGTGGGCCTCCTGGGCGGGGGCTGCGGGGTCCAGCCGCCTGGTACCTGCCTCCCCCACCCCAGGCTCCCGCCTGGGAAGGCATCCGTAGGCCCAAGGCGCTGGATGCCTTCCCAGGCGGGAGGCTCTCAAGATGGCGGAGGCCACAGCCCTGGAGAAGCTGCACACCGGGGCTGCGGCCTCCGCCATCTTGGCTGGGCTAATTTGCATACAGCAGCTCTGATTGGCTGGTGGGCGTGGCTAACCCTGTCCCGGAGAAATGGTTAATTTTAATATTTCGCTTTTATTAGTTAAGATGGCATAGAACAATGCATACAGTTGGCCCTCCACACCTGTGGATTATCAACTGCAGAGAAAATACTATTTTCAGTTCAGGGTTGGTTGAATTCACAGATGTGAAATACACAGATATGGATGCTGACTGTATTTATTGAAAAAATCTGCATATAAATAGACCCCTGCAGTTCAAATCCATGTTGTTCAAGTCAACTATAATTTCTTTACTCACATATGTCAAGACTATTCATGCTCTAACCCATTAGCTCAGTTGGTTAGAACATCATTCTAATATGCCATTTTGTGGGTTTGATCTCTGGTCAGGGCACATATAAAAATCAAACAATGATTGCATAAATAAATAGAACAACAAATGGATGTCTCTCTATCCCTTCCTCTCTCTCTAAAATCAATCAATCAATAAAAAAAAATTTATTATCCTAACCAAGACCAAGGTTAGAAACCATTGAACTCTTACATTCTGAAATGAACTCTGTGCCATATTACTGATCCAGTCAATCTCTGAATCATGTAATTCTTCTATAATTTTTTTTTATCTTCCATTTCCTTTCCCTTCCCTCTATAAACATTTGGTTTAGGGAAGAATGTGATTGATTCATCCATGGGGATCAAGTGAGTTGCTATTTCCTTTGTGCTTCCAAAGTGTTTTTTACTCATGATTTATATCTGTTTTATAGCACATAGACATGTGCACACAAAATGATGGCAGTACACTATGAGATTTCCCCACTAGACTGTGAGCTCTTCAAGAGTACCTTGAGAGTAAGGTCTGCATCTTTATTATGTCACAGTATGGGGGCATAAATAAATGAACAGTAATAACTTAAACTTATTCCTCCTGGGCCATTCATACTCATCCACTGAGGCAAATGGTAACCTTCCAGGATCATTCCCACAGAGAAGAGGACAATCAGCAAGAATCTAATATGCATATCTGTGAGGAAGGTGACTTGTGGAGAAAGAGCAAACTGTCATTTTGATAAATATGAGCTACAGAAAGCAGTCTAATCCAAATCATTGAGGGGTTGCTATCGAACCACAAGAAATGCAAAATGAAAGCTAGCTATCTCTATCCGTTTTCTGTATCTTTATAGTCTAGCTCACAAGGGACCATAAATGAATTTTGCTTAGGTCATCCCAGATGTCCCCAGTTATTCTAGCTTTCCAGGGTCATCTTTTCCTTTACTACTCATTGAAATGATGTGGCCAACAAGAAATTCTTTGGCTCCTACAGGAACCAAGTATACTAATTAAGCAAATGCCTTCAGTGAAGCTATCTGGGCCATCTTTCCTTTTGAAGTTATTCAGAGATGGCGTGTCCATTCCAGGAGCCAGATGTCCTCCGTCTGGTTTGGAGACACAGAGCTGGCAGTGGTGGAGCCTCATCTCTCACCTCGTAGGCAGGAGAGATTTAGAGTGTGTGTATACTCACATTTGGGATGCTCAGACCCCACCTTTTGGGGAGGTTCTAGATAGCTCTGGGATATGCAGATAGATAAATAACGTTTCCTTGCAGCCCAAGATGGAAACTTTACCAAGAGAGCAACAGTGGAGAATAAGAAAATTACTGGCCTGAGATGTGGGGGCCTCGGGATTGCATTTGGGCTGAGACTTTGTAATCGTACAGTTCTGGGAGAGGCAGAAATGAGAAGGTGACGGAGGCGCAGAGTGGGTCAGAGCTAGGAGGTCTGTTGCTCTCTCCCTTTTCCCAATGCTTGGAGATTTGGAGAAACAAACTGGCCAATTATAGGGGAGATGACTACATAATAAGGTAATCCCGGTATAAAGTAGAGAGTTTTGCAAGAGAAAGCTGTATTCCATCAGTTGGGTTGGTAGGAGGGTCAGGAATGCTATCTCAGCAGAACTGGCCTTGAACTAGGTTTTATGGAAAGCAACACTTAGATAAGCAGAGAAGCAGAGGACGGGCCGAGGTGCAGATTAGAAACCAGGAGGCATGCAGCACGTTCAGGGAGCATGAAGGGAAAGGCTTGTGTGGGGGCACGTGGGGAGATGAGCTTGGAGAGAGAGGTTGAGGCTGGGTTGCAGTGTGTTTTGACTATCCAGCTAAGGCAAGGGGAGATGCAAGTTTTGTTTTTTTGAATCTTATATAAGTTGGGAGTCTTACTCTAAGAATAGAATATAAAATTATGAAAACAAAATTGCCAGGGCTCCTTGTAGGGACCTGTGCAAATGACTGGCCATAAAGCACTAATTTCTCTAGGAACAGGGAGTCCTTGAATGTTTTTGAGCAATGGGTACTCTCTGGGCTGCCATGCTTGTCAGGAACTGTTTGGTTCAGGGCTGGATGCAGACAGGTTTTTGGAGTGCCCATGTTGCGTCTGGTAAGCTCGAGTATATGCATTTCCTAAGGCTGCTGGAAGGAATCGCCACAAACTGAGCATCTTAAAATGACAGAACTTCATTCTCTCACAGTTCAGAATTCTGAAATCAAGGTGTCCCAGGGTTGGTTCCTGCTGGAGGCTATCTTGGACCATCTTTCCCTCTCTTCCAGTTTCTGGTGGTTGTTGGCAATCCTTGGTGTTCTTTGGCTTATAAACATTTTACTCCACTCTCTGCCTCCATCTTCTCATTGCCTTCTTTTCTCTGTGTGTTCTTCTCTCATACGGATGTTCATCTTTTGATTTAGGATCAAATCTAGGATCAAATCTTTAAATCTAGGATCATTTCAAGACCTGCTAAGACCTGAATTCCAATTAAGGTCATGGACCAGCAGGTTAGGACTTGGCCATATCTTTTTATGGGGACCTTATTCAACCCACTACAGACACTAACAAAAAATATTGCACAATTTAGTGGTCGCGCAATGGACCTCAGAGCTACCATGGACCTCATTTCTCCTGCTGTCATGCAGTCAACTTGGATTCTTGTCTGTGAGACCTTGGGAGAGTCACTTACCTCCCCAGGCTTTAGTTTGTTCAGCAGAAAGAGAGGTGATTGGCCGAGATGATCACATTTTGCTTTACATTAGAATTTTAAAATCTTGTTGCTCAGGCCACATCTTATTATCAATGAAACCATAATCTCTTGGAGTAGGGGTTAGACATTGAAGTTACAAAATATAAAACATTATTCAGGTGATGCCAGTGCACTATGAATTTAAGACCAGTGATTCTCAGCTGTAAATTTGCTCATGGATCCCCAGGGGGGGTTATGAAATTTTGGATTCAGACTCAGCAGGTCCAGGGGTAGCCTGAGACTCTGCATTTCTAATGAGTTCCCCAGTGATGTCGATGCTGCTGGTCTGAAGACCACACTGGATGTTAGGAGCATGTATGACACCACACCACCTTCCCAGGCTCTCACATGATCCTACCCACTCCCCTGCTGTGGGATGTTTCCAATCTGTTTTGGAGTGAGGTGGAAATAACATCTGTAACAGGAAATAGCTTTTGCTGAGAGATGACTCAGTTTGGAGATGGTTTATATATTGGAGAAATCCATATGCTACAGATAAATGGACTATGAATCTAATGACATTATTAAGAAACAGTTTCAATGAAAGTGAGCAGCCAGCTGTGTGTGTGCTTGCTTTGGACCCTGAAATGCTCCTGTTTAGCGTGACAAGTGTCAATGTAGCCTCCGTAAGACCTCTGAAAAGGGACAGTGCTCTTTTAGCAAAGCGGAATGCCAGAAAAACAGGAGGATGTAAATAGTCTTCAACTTCAGATTTTAATCTGCCAGATGTTGGTACTGTTAAAGCAAACCTCTCCTCGGCCTGGCCCTAGGGCCTGGGCTGTGTCACATCTCTACACATCTACACATGTCACATAGGGTGAGTGAGGAAGGAAGAAGAGGTGCGCTCAAGGTTCAGGCTTTCTGCTTTGCACTGAGTCCACCCAACCAGACTAGAGAGATGATCACCTTCTCTGGGACTGATCCTGGATTGTCAACAGTGATTTTCACCTGTGGCATCTCAGACTCACCCAGAGAAATTCAGCTGTAACCTGTGCCCAGGCACACACCAGGCCAGATTTTCTGGGTTGAGGCTTGGGCAAGGTTATATTTTATTTTATTTTATTTTTTAAATTATTATTACATAAAGTTTTACAAAGATTAGTACATATATCTCTTTTACCCCTGCCCTTCCCCCAGCCTCCCCTACCCCCCTGTGTTTTGTGTCC
>PVJC01025120.1:0-24973 GCA_004026665.1 Murina feae | reverse complement strand
TAAGTCAATAGAAATATCTGATGAACAGAATAAACTGGTGAATAGAATAGAAGTAAGGGCATAGAAAGGGAATGGACTGACAATTCTCAGGGGGAAGGGGGTGTGAGGGGTATGGGAAGAGACTGGACAAAAATCTTACATCTATGGACGAAGACAGGGGTGGGGGTAAGGGCACAGGGTGGAGGGGGGAACCAGGTGGTGGGGAGCTATGGGGGTTTAAAAAAAAAAGGAACATCTGTAATAATCTGAACAATAAAGATTTATTTAAAAAAAAAAGAAACAAGTCCTTTATGAACTATCGCAATAGCTGTTTAACCACCACTTGGATTTTAAACTCTAGGTTATATCTGATGCTTCCTTGGCTACTCATGATTATATATCCCCAAAGGATTTTGAGGCTAAAGTGGAAAATAAACTTTTTATTTCTTCCCATTAAAAAAAAAAAAAAGTGTATCTCTACTTCACACCTTTTGCTCTCTGGTAATATTGACTGTTTTTCTGAAAATTAAGGTGATAAAATTATTTTATAGGTCTTGTGTAACAGCAGGCATAATTTCATATTCTGGCTTTTTAAAAAAATACTAATGGGTCCAAGAACTGGCCATGAGAGGGAAAATAGAGGTGGGTGTGAATGAAGTTAGTGTAGGTTCATGATTTGGCACCACAGTCAACCAAAGTAATTTGTATATTGTTCCTTCATTCCATACATCACTAGTTTTCAGAAATGGGAACCAAACTATCTGTATATATAAGAAGCTAATATGCTTAATGTCCTACTGTCCCACTGGTCACTATGACACACACTGACTACCAGGGGGCTAACGCTCAATGCAGGAGCTGCTGTGATGCACACAGAGAAATGGCACCATGGACCTGGCACCCACAAAGCAACACTCAGCTTCCCCCAAGTGGGACACAGGCCCTGCCACCACCCCAGAGCAACACCCCACCAAATCGCGCAAAATGTGGCCGACAGCTCAGCCCAGCCCTAAACCAGTTGCTGTGGGCACCCAGTAATAACATCAAATAGCAACACCCGCCTTCCTCTTCCTAGTGACTAGCCTCCTTGCAGTTTTTCTTCAGCCTAGGAACATGACTGGCTTTTAAAGCCAGCTGCAAACATTTCACACTTTAACCAAATGTCTGTGAAGTGTTTTCCTGTGCCTCATCTCTTGATCCTCACAGAAGTCCTGGAGTAGGTACATAGGAGACTCGATGGAATCCTATTTTCTTTTCATTAGCCAGAAAATAGAGATTTAGAAAACTTAGAAACTTGACCTGACTGAAAAGAAGTAAGAAATGGTGGACCTTGCAAATGACTTCAGGTTTTTTCACTGCGCAGAATATAGTCAAACACTGCTGCAGTTAAATATTTTACCCTTTGTTCTCCTTGCATGATCTACAATAATAAGCTGCTTCATGTTGATATTTACTGCTGTGTTGCTGACAATTACCTGAAAGAGAAGTTGGGCTGGGAAAAGTTTAGCTACATCAGAAAGCAGGCCTAATTAAGCAAATTTATTCTATATCTATAGAGGCTAAGTTGACTCGCACATGCACAATACATATAAAGCTCTTGCTGGCGCCACTCACACGTGTGTGTTTCAATCTGTTATTGTCAATCGTGAATTTGGTTGACACTTCTATTATAGAGAAAGGGCGAATAGCGATATTAAAATATTTCTTCTACTTAATTTCCTTTCAATGTGCATGAATCCGTGTACCAGGCCTCTAGTGCACTAATAAATGCGATGTTCAAAGGTCATAATGAAAAATTTTTAAATCCTCTCCTCTCACCCCACTCCCCATCCCAAGTCAACTAATTTATTTTCCAGCTCTTACTGATTTACACTGGGTTTTAAAATGAAAAAGTTTCAAAATATTTTTATCTCTGATATTTCTGTAAAAACAAAAGGTAAGAATGGCAAGAGGTAGTGAAGATTTACAGAGAAATGGAAAAAAACATTAGACTAGGTAACAGAAAACAGAATTCTTGTTTTCATCTCTACCACTTATAATCATGTGACAAAGCATTTAATCCCTTCATGCCCAAGTTTCAGGAGCTATACAATGACAATAACTGATCTTTGGTTCAGAAAGACAAACTACACTCATGCACTTACCTCACTTTCCTCCCAGACATCCCACAATTCAACAATAAAGGTGTATGAGAGGATCCACACAAGAGACTACAACAGAGAAAATGGTTGGAGATGTTCCTCCCTGTCAAACAGGAGAGATTTTTAAGCCCAGAGATAGCAGATATAAGAGCAGGAGTGGGCTGAGGATGACAATAAGCTAGAAAAGACAAATGATTTGGAAGATAAACTGAAATGCACCAAAGAGGAACATCTCTGTACACAAAGGTGCTGGACCAGACTCTGCTTGAACTGAATGAGATGTAGAGCCACCCAGTCCCGCCCTACCGCTGCTCCTCCCTCTGCCCCTGACTCCTCCTGAGGCCAGCCTGCTTGAAGCTGACCTTTAAACTGAGGGCTGATCTTTAACTGGAAGGCTGCTTTCTCCTTTCATGTCTCCCTCCACCACCACCACCACCCGTGTCTTTTTCACCAAATTGTCTCTGCCTCTCCTCAGAGATTTTGATTGGGCTAAAGGCTAAGCACCTTTGGGAACAACATTTAGGGAATGTGAGCACAATGCAAAGGGGCTTTAAAAGCATGTTGTGATGTACACATTTTGTAATTACCTTTGTTGTTTATGTGGCAACCATTTTTAAAACATTCCAAATAATCCCATAGTTCTCAAGCAGCAGTCTAATCCCTTTCTCACTTTTAGGAGGTATTTTTTCAGTGTAATTCATATTGCCCTCTCCATAGAGGAGGGAAAGAGGTATGGGCCTGACTTACTGAGAGCCACATAGAGCCCAGAGAAAGACTCCACTATGGGGAATCGTTGCTTTGTGCAGGATACTAGCCAAATCGAAAAGGTAATTCCAGGAGGAGTTAGCCCCCAAAAAAAGGTGATGTTTGAGTTTCAGCTTTTAGGTGTCTTTGGGCAATTTATTTTTTTCATCAGAAGTGACCAAATTAAAATGGTGAGACCACTCTGTCAGAGACCAAATTCTTATCCCATCTCTACCCTTTCCCCAATGGTTCACAAAATGGATCATGTGCCCATTATGTTGAAGTGACCAATTATTTGTTCTCCTCCCTCCTTGAAAGAAAGAAAATTATGTTTTTGCAACTGATTTAGTCAAATGAAACTCGTCTCATCACCTTCTTCTGGGTCTGAAACTGCTGTCTCTAAAAGTGCCATCTCATTGTGCTTTGTACCAGTTACTGCTGGAGAAATATTGAATAGTTTATGTACAAAACTTCTTAAATTTTGTATTATTTTGAAACTGCTTCTTTGGAGATGGGGCGCATGGCCACCTCGTCTGGTTGTGAGAGCTCGCTACAGTCTGGGCTGGCAGTGTGCTGATCTTCATGCTTCTTTCCCTACTTAATGCCCTGTTTTTAGTGAGGTTTCTGTGAGGTCTGTTAGGTGTGCATCCTGCAGCTTATTAGCTTACAATGTTCTCTCCTTTGCTATGGTCTCTTTAGGGGCCAATTGGGAGAAAGAGAAACCACATAATGCAACTATTTTGATACTGAATGTTGAACAAGTATCTTTAAAATAAATAACCAGTCCTGCCCTGACCAGTTTGGCTCCGTGGATAGAGCATCAGCCTGTGGAGTGAAGGGTCCCAGGTTCCATTCCAGTCAAGGGCATGTACCTTGGTTGCGTTGGAGGTGTGCAAGAGCGGCTGATTGATGTTTCTCTCACATCCATGTTTCTAAAACTCTATCCCTCTCCCTTCCTCTCTGTAAAAAATCAATAAAACAAATTTTTTTTAAAAAAGAAAAAGAACCAGTCCCTCCACAAAAAGAAATTCAGAGGAATTTTTTTTAATGTATTTAAAAAGAAAGTAGATTTCTTCAAAAAAAATAGTAAGGCAAAAAAAAATAATCATTAGTAATTTGGTGAAGACTTATCTCAACAAATATCTTAGGTTGGGTTTCCTAGCTGCCTTCATAAGCTCAAGGTTCTATAACAAAATATCATAGACTGGCTGACTTAAACAACAGACATTTATTCCTTATAGTTCTGAAGGCTGCGAAATTCAAGATCAAGGTGCCAGCATATTTGGTGTCTGGTGATGGTCCTTCTCCCGACTTGCAGTCAGTGAACTTCTTGCCATGTGCTCACACTGCCTTTTCTTGGTGTATTTGCATGAAGAGAGGGAGGGCTTTGGTCTCCTTTCCCCTTCTTCTAAAAACGCTATTCTCACCATGTGGGCTCCACCCTCATATGACCTCATCTAAACTTATCTCCCAAAGGCCCCCCCATAATATTGGGGGGTGAGGCTTCAAAAATGAACATTGGGGAGACACAAAATTTAGTCTATAACATATCAGAGCCTGAGATGAGGATGCTTTCACAAGTGATTTATTGAGGAAGTGCACTTTGGAGAAGAGGGATAATGAAAACAGTGCATAGAAAGAAGAAAGCTAAGCAAGTATGTGGCTCAGCTGAATAGGAGCTGTGCACTGACTTCACAGGGGGATAGGAATCAGATTGCACCAGAGTGTGGTCCCCCTGGTGAGGTAAGCTGGTCTATTGCACCGTGTCAGTCAGTCAATCAGCTGCAGGCCTGCGTGAGAAGAATTAAACTTCCTGATGAGGCAACTTCCATTAGGCCGAAGGCAATTTTCTGGAAAAGTGGGCAGCTGTGAGCTATTAGAAGCCAACTCTGATTGCAGCTGAGGCATAGCTGTTGCATGAACCAGTAGCATGGAGGCCAGGGGAAGTAAGGCAATTTAAAATTCCAGGAAAAGTAAAAAGCTGTAAAAGAAAGCCATAGATCCAAATGTGAAGCAAATTGCAATACTTTGGTGTAATTTTGAACAATCAACATTACATAAGTTTCATTTAACTTTGATGATTAAAACATTCTCATTTGAATTACATAGGTTTAGTTATAAGATGACATTTCCTCTTTTGTAAACTAATTACTAATTAGACTTATAGTAAATAATATTTTCATAATCATTTTAACATAAGTATTATGTTTTAATTGTTTAAACCTGTAAATAAAGCATGTAAAAATTAATTATAGTTACAGAACAGAAGGTAAACATTTAAAACCTTAACAGTATAAAAGTGATGGTAGAGCTAACAGAAGTTAGAAATAAAAGGGGGACAGGGGAGATGAGATGAAGGGAAAGTATAAGAATAAAAATTATTCATCTTCTTTAATTGGCATTAGTATATATATTTTCTAAAGTTAAGACATGAAGAAATACAGACTTAAGCACTATGTCATTTAACATTATAAGGATATGCAATATGAGAACTGAAAGTAAATATATAACTAACAAATTTTTGAAGGAAAAATGAAGGTAATATAAATGAGCTAAATTTTTCATCTTTCTTTTTTTAAAAAAAGGAAAACGCATTTTTAATATGTTCTTTCACCCATATATTCATAGAAAGGAACCTAAAGGCTACAAAATCAAGAAATAACCAGAGAATATAATTTGAAGTTATAGAGATAAACACCAGAAGTGTTGAAAATAGAAACGGTTAAAAATTATTATCTCGCCCTAACCTGTTTGACTCAGTGGATAAAGCGTTGGCTTGTGGACTCAAGGGTCTCAGGTTCGATTCCGGTCAAGAGCATGTACCTTGGTTGTGGGCACATCACCAGCAGGAAATGTGCAGGAGGCAGCTGATCGATGTTTCTCTCTCATCGATGTTTCTAACGCTCTATCCTCTCTCTTCTTCTCTGTAAAATGTCAATAAAATATATTTTAAAAAATTATTATCTCTGAGGAGTATTGTGGAGAAGGGCAGAGAAGCAGTAACTTTGTAACCATCTGTATTATTACAATTTTTCTTGTCTACACATGTATTGCTTTTGTAGCACTGATAAAAATGGCAATGAAAATACTTTCCAGCCTATCCCATCAAGTAGTGAAGAGAATTAATTAAGATACTGTGTAGAAAAGCACTGTGAAAACCCTCAGGTGCTGAAATAAAGTATTATTAAGAGGACAGTCTTAGGCAGTACAAGGGTGGGGAAGGAACATCGCACTCTCCTTGATCAAGCCATATATATTTTTTTTAATTGATTTCAGAGAGGAAGGCAGAGGGAGAGAGAGACAGAAACATCAATGATGAGAAAGATTCGCTGATCAGCTGCCTCCTGCAGACTCTATACTGGGGATCAAGCCCACAACCCAGGCATGTGCCCTGAATGGGAATCGAACTGTGATCTCCTGGTTCATAGGTCAATGCTCAACCACTGAACCATGCCAGCTGGGCTCAAGATGCTTTTTAAGATGCCAAGAGCCAAATTAAAAGTTAAGCTGTCTCCAAAATGCTGACTATACAATATCTGACAGAAATAATTTGGAAGAATGATGAAGAAAATTTAAAAATAGTAAGAATTGAGAAAGAATAATTGGGTTCCATCAAATTCTTTCTCTAAACCAAAAACACTGTGAGGAACTAAATAGCAACGGTGGTGCTATCATCTTTGAAAATACCATAGCAAAAACACTTCTTGTTAAAACATACACTTATCATGTCCTTACATCTGAAACGATTTGCAGATACTTTTGTAAACTTACTCATAATTAGCCTTTCAAGTGTTTTAGAACACTGTTTTCATAGCTTCTTTCAGGTAGGCAGATAGATCTGATCAATAGTACTGTTAGGGCTTTGAAATAAAATAGTTGGTTCATGTGTTTACCTCCTTTGCAGGAAATGGACTTTCTCAAAACAAGAAACTGTGTCTTAAATACTCTGCTCTGTCTCTAGTGCCTATCTCAATGTCTCCTAGAACATAGTAGTGCTCAATAAAGGTTTGCTAAATGGATAGATGGGTGAAAGAACATATTAAAATGCTTTTATTTTAAGTGAAACTAGACTATAGTTTGTCCCCATATACAAAAAAACTAACTCAAAATGAATCAAAGACCTAATTATAAGACCTGAAACAATAAATTACATAGAAGAAAGCATAGGCACTAAACATATGACCTTGGTCTTAGAGAAGAGTTCATGAATTTGACCCCAAAGGCAAGGGAAGTTAAGGCCAAAATAAATGAACTATATTAAACTAAAAGTCTTCTTTACAGCAAAAGAAACTGTCAACAAAACAAAAAGGCAACAAACCAAATGAGAAAAGATATTTCCAAACAACAATTCCAACAAGGGGTTAATATCTAAAATATATAAAGAACTCATACAACTCAACACCAAACAAACAACCCAATTAAAAAAAAAAAATTGATCAGAGGACCTGAACAGGTACTTCTCACAAGAACATACAAATAGACAACAGATACATGAAAAGATGCTCAACTGCACTAGCTGTTAGGGAAATGTAAATCAAAACTACAATAAGAGCCCTAACCAGTTTGGCTCAGTGGATAGAGCATCAGCCTGTGGACTGAAGGGTCCCGGGTTCAATCCCGGTCAAGGGCATGTACCTTGGTTGCGGGCACATCCCCGGTAGGGGGTATACAGGAGGCAGCTGATGGATGTTTCTCTCTCATCAATGTTTCTAACTCTCTATCCCTCTCCCTTCTTCTCTGTAAAAAATTAATAAAATATATATTTTTTAAAAAAACTACAATAAGATGCCACCTCACAGATGTTAGAATGGCAGTCATTAACAAGACAAGTGTTGGAGAAGTTGTGGAGAGAAAGGAACCCTCATTCACTGCTGATGGGAATGTAAACTGGTAGAGCAGCTGTGGAAAACAGTATGGAAGTTCCTCAAAAAATTATGAATAAGGTTGCCATATGACTCTCTTCTTAACTTAGAAGTTTTCCCTTCTGGGTTTCTATCTGAAAATTTGAAAACATTTATTTGGGAAGGTATATGCACTCCTATGTTAATTGCAGCATTATTTACAGTTGTCAACACATGAAAACAACCAATGTGCCCTTTGCTAGATGATTGGATAAAGACATGGTACATATATACAATGGTATAATAATCAGCCATAAGAAAAAATGAAATATTGTCATTTGAGACAGCATGGATGGACCTTGAAAATGTCATGTTAAGCAAAATAAGTCATATAGAAAAGTTAACCATGTGATTTCACTCAAATGTTGGGTATAAAATGGAAAGCAATAAATCAATCTAATCTAATAAAAGAGTAATATGCACATTAACCCTCACTCCATTACACATAAGCCACACCCACCAGCCAATCAGAGTGATGATATGCAAATTAACCCAGCCAAGATGGCGGCTGGCAGACTCAGAGCTAGAGCAAACAAGAGGCCAGCGATGGAGGAAACTGCCTGCCTAGGTCAGCTGTGGCCTCCGCTCAAGGCAACAAAGTTTCAATTATAGAAGATAAATAAACTCCAGAAACCTGCTTCCAGTCAGCAGCCTCGCTGGGACCTTGGGTCAATGGGAGCTGTGGCCAGCCTGCAAACAGCCCTCAGCCCCTCACCCAGGCTGTCCAGGTACCCCAGTAGGGACCCGAACCCTGAAGGTGCTGTGGGCAGCCTGAAAACGGCCCTCAGCCCTGCACCCAGGCTGGCCACACCCCATGGGGTGAGGGTTCCCACTGGGGGGTTTGGCCAGCCTGAAAACAGCCATCAGCCCCTCACCCAGGCTGACCAGGCACGCCAGCAGGTTGACATACCCCGAGGGGTCCCAGACTGCGAGAGGGCACAGGCCGGACGGAGGGATGCCCCCCCCCCCCCCCGAGTGCACAAAGTGCACTGGACTCCTAGTAAATAATAAAAACAAACAAACAAGAAGTCATAGACAATAGTATAGTGGTTTCCAGAGGGAAGGGAGGTGGAGGGGTAGTAAAGGGTAATGGGGGTCAAATATATGGTGAAAAAAATGATTTGAATTTGGGTGGTGGATACACAGTGCAATATACAGATCATGTATCATAGAAATGTATATTTGAAATGTATATAATCTTATTAACCAATGGCATCCTAGTAAATTTACTTATTTATTTTTTTAAATTTTTTAAAAATAAATTTTATTGATTGTTTACAGAGAGGAAGGGAGATGGTTAAAAGGTTAGAAACATCAATGAGAAAGCTGCCTCCTGCACACTCCCCACTGGGTATGTGCCCACAACCAAGGTACACGCCCTTGACCGGAATCGAACCTGGGACCCCTGAGTCTGCAGGCCGACACTCTATCCACTGAGCCAAACTGGTCAGGGCTAATTGCTTTTTTATGATATGCTAGAGGCCTGGTGCATGGAATTCATGCACAGGGGGTGGGAGGTCCCTCTCCAATCTGGGACCCCTTGAGGGATATCCGACTGCCCGTTTAGGCCCAATCCTGGTTGGATTGGGCTTAAACAGACAGTCGGACATCCCTCTCACAATCCAGGACTGCTGGCTTCCAACTGCTTGCTTGCCTGCCTGCTTGATTGCCCCTCACCACTTCTGCCTGCCAACCTAATCACCCCCTAACCAATCCCCTGCCAGCCTGATTGCCCCCAACTGCCCTCCCCTGCCAGCCTGGTCACCCCTAACTGCCCTCCCCTGCTGGCCTGGTCCCTCCTAACTGCCCTCCCCTGAAGGCCTGGTCCCCTCCAACTGCCCTCCCCTCTCAGCCTGATTGCCCACAACTGTCCTCCCCTGCTGGTCATCTTGTGTCCACATGGGGGTGGCCATTTTTGGCCACATGGGGAAAGCCATCTTGTGTGTTGGAGTGATGGTCAATTTGCATATTACCTCTTTATTATATAGGATCCTTGGCTGTGCAATAAAAATCTAGGGCTATCTTTGAGCCACCCTGTCTTTGTTGCTATGTGGCAATAGGAGAGTAAATTGACCCCTCATTAAAATTGTCCACTTGAGCACTTTGGATGAGAGAGCAACTGCATTTTCTGTGTTACTTAAGATCTTTCATGAACAAAGCCTTTATCTTCAGAAAGAGGTGGGTTCAAATCCCACTCTGCTAGTTAGTACCTGTGTGATCTTGGGCAACTTTCTGAACATTTATTTAATAATCACAATCAGCATCCAACAGGTATTTATTGAGGATATACTATTTAGATACCCTGTGAGGTGCCTGACTTCTCAGAGGCTCATCTGAAAAATGAAAATACTTGTATCTACATCAGAGAATCATGATACTGATTTACTAAAATAATATATGCAAAGTTCTGGGCATATAGTAAATTTTCTTTAAATGATTATTATTGTTGTTATCAACCTGCAACTGCTATTACTGAGAGACCACTACATGCTATCACTGCCCACAAAGCTAGCTCAGTAAAGATAAACAAAAAAGTTGCTCACAGCACAGTAGGGGAAATAAGCTGCCAAACCACCATACTGTGTCTCTCCATGTACTCTGTGGACTAGCTCCTCTAAGAAACCATCCCTTGGGCAGGTCGACAGTTGTTCATGTCCATTCAATGCTGTCAGGAATCCCCAGTTTTGGATGTGGTGAAGAAGAAAACTTTATTTGGTGCATTCAGCTCAATTGTGATACAGCATGACTGTGAGATCAGCACAGCAGTGGAACAGCTCAATAATGTTACAGCTCAATTATGAAGCATCATGGCTGTGAGGAGGCCCTGGGGTGAGGCATCCTTGAGGCAAGGCCTCCTCCAGCTAGACAGCTCTTCTCTACAATGGTCCAATGAGATGTCTTTGCTATTTCAGTTCCAGCCAGAGAAACACAGTCTTCAGTGGAAAGGAAAAGTGTGCTCTCTAATCCAGAGGGCAGTTGACTTACATACAGACAAGTTCCTGCCCCAACTCAGATTGGTCCATCCTCATGCAAATGAGGACTCTACATTTAGACCTACTTTGATTGGTCCAAAAAGCACTGTCCTGATTGGTAAGAATGGAACTATTTTGATTGGTCAATGAAGATGCTAATGGGCTATAGCTGGATAGCTTTGATTGGACAGAGAAAGCCTCCCTGCTATCAATTGATATACTATGGCAGAACAAAGTATAGGTAAGAAATTTAGTGCAGGCTTCTCCTTGAAGTGCAGTTTGCATGATGAGAGGCCCCTGTTTATAAACAGCTTCTAGGCTCTCCTTTTAAATTTGAGCCCAGTTAGCCACCAGGAATTCTTCTTGGTAGTATCTTCTTTCTCAGGATCCACACCCTAATGAGCAAATGTGGATACCTAGTAGTCTACTAACCAATAAGAGAGGATAGATACACATAGTAAGAAGTTGCATTACAGAGATATCTGTATGGAATTTTCTGTGAATATCCTATTCTGATTCATTTTTGTTCCCACCTCGTCTCTGGCATGTGTGTCCCATAGAGTCCTAACTGAGTATCGGTTGCATGAGCCGTAGTTAGTCAAGGCAAGAGACAGGGCAATGTGGATCAATCCTGAAAGCAGTGAGAAAGGAGATTCTGGCCTTAGTAATTCACAGTGAAAACTGCATGGAAATCCAATGGGCTGAGGAAGTCATGATCTGACCCTGGGCATAGAGATTCTGATTCTTCCAGCCTCCAAACTAACCCTTAACAAAGAGGCCAGAAGCAGGTTTTTATTTAAAGCATCAGGCTTTGTATCATGTGGCCCTTCCACCCTGGTTCCAACATACTGGACCTGGGAATTGGTGACCAACCCTGAGCGTATGCAAATAAGCAAGGATGTGATCCCTTGGTTAGGGCTTCTGCAAAATGCATCACTTTCAGGGTCTCCAGGAAAAGATGAAAAAGGGGACTCTTTTCACCCCCACAGCTCTGGAATTCTCTTCATTCTGGTTCTTAGTCTTACATTCTTTGGGACGTGTGAGATGGTAAGAAAAGTGAAATTTTCCTACTGGAGTCTCCTCAGTTCTGCACTTTTTCTGATTACATGATAAATATTTTCTCTCTCTTTCTCATTTTCTTGAGTGCAGGTTTGTTTTTATAAAAATAAGGAAGATAGCACCAAAAATTATCAATAAGTTGACATCATTTTATACCTAGATTCAGTTTCTTATATCACAAATGTTTCATCTTTAGAATGTTCATTTTATGTGGGAAAGAATGAATTTAAGACTGTGAAATATTAAATGTGCAAAAATTTTGTGATTGTGTGAATTACCAAGAATGTGTCATAACATCCTTTCCCTTGAGTTCATTTCAGAGCCAGATTTGGGATTGAAATGATCATCATATTCTTCATATCTCTGGTGTGCATACTTCATTCAGGTTCTTGTTACACAGCACAGTATCAATGTCTCCTGATTGTCCAGCACCCACACTGATTTAAACAGCAAGGATTAGGTCTCCTGGCCCTGTAATGATTTTGCAGTAAAGGGCAGAATTGATTTCAGAGTTATGACTCAGGACCTGGTAAAATATTGGCTGAGAAGTGGGTGTAAGCAGCCATTGGCACTCTGGCGATTTCTGTTTCTTGTTAGCAGTTAAAAATATTCATGTAACCAATTATGCTAATTTAAAAAAGGATCTAAGTTATTTGACTACTTAGAGCTTCCTTCTTCCGAATCTTTAAAGGATTAGTCTACTATATTCATACTCTTCTTTCAGCCATTTTATTTTTTTTTGGGGGGGGGGGGCCGCAGTGGGCTGGTATAATTAACACGGAAAGCCTACTATGTGTCTACCACTGCACTGGAGGTGTAAACAGAAGAAACATAAGAACTAACTCATGCCTTCCTGAAATTTATAGAATAGTTCAGGGGGCTAGAAATAGTTCTTTCAAGATAACCAGTGCCACAAGGGCTCAAGAATGGAGGTTATGGTGTGTCCATGGTGTGTGGGGGCAGAACCAGGAGCAAGTAGTGGAAAAGGGACTTCATGCCCACCAACCTCAGGCCACAATGAGTCGCCCAGACCACTGGAGCTTCTGCCATGTGCCCTGTCACCATCATCTCCAAGGATGAGAGGGGAGGCTCTTGAGAACTTTTTTTTGCTGCAGAACCTCTAGCTCCCCACTCCTTTCTTCTTCAGTCGTGCAAAATGAGGAAATGTTTTAGGCTGTAATATTGGTGTAACTCAGGAATCACAAGCTGGTACTCCCCACACCTCACTGCCCACATGTGATGCCCTAAACATGCATTGAAGAGCCTCAGTGACCTGGCCCCAGCCTACCTTTCCCATGTTCTTCCCACAACATCCCTCCTAATCTTCCTTGCACACCTCAGAACCAGATTCTTGAAACCTGCCCTGTGCTTTCTTTACCCTATACTTTCATGCTTACTGTCCTTTTTACCCAGAAGAGACTTTCTTGCCATTTTCCCATATTGAAATCATATTTATCCTCAAATTGTAGCTTACTTTTTCTTCACAAAATCTTCCCTAACTCAATCTCTCAGCTATTAATTGCCTGACTGAAAATAATCTTACTCTGCCAACCATACCAACAGCATTTTCACCCTCTTCATGTTATACCTCGACCTGAATTCTCTGTGAATATCCTCTTCCCACCAAACAACTTGGGGGCAAGAAAATGTCTTTTATGTCTCTGTGCTTGCCCCAATTTCCTGCATGTTTCTCCCATAAAATATTAAATGAATAATATTTGTTGCATGGCCCTAAGTTAGTCAACATAAGAGACTGAGCAATGGAGAACAATCCAGAAAGAAGTGGTAAAGGAGGCCCTAGTCTCAGGCAGCATGTACAGAAGTGGCTATGCCAAAACTTAAGTGACTCATAATTTAAGTTGCTGTTTCACATTAGCCATGACTCATTAATATAAACAAACTAGAGGTCCAGTGCACTGGTAGGGTCCCTAGGTCTGGCGGGCAATCAGGGCCAATCAGGGCCTTCCTGCTGCCAGCCAGGGCCTTCCTTCATTCCACACTGCCCCCTGGTGATCAGCACACATCATAGAGAGTGATTGAACTCCTGATCTCCCAGGCAACTCCCAAGGGGACACTTTGCATAGTAGCCTTTTATATAGATGGTAATCTAATCTAATAAAAGAGTAATATGCAAATTAACCATCACTCCGAGACACCTAAGCCACGCCCACCAGCCAATCAGAGCAGCTGTATGCAAATTAACCCAGCCAAGATGGGGGCTGGCAGCCATGGAGCTAGAGCAAACAGGAGGCTTCCATTGGACCAGCGATGGAGTTGAAACTGCTTGCCTAGGCAGGTTGTGGCCTCCGGTCAAGGCAACAAAGTTTCAATTACAGAAAATAAATAAACCCCAGAAACTTGATTCCAGCCAGCCTCACTGGGACATTGGGTCAATGGGAGTTGTGGGCAGCCTGAAAATGGCCCTCAGCTCTCACTTAGGCTGGCCACACCCCCATGGGGTGAGGGTCCCCACTGGGGGGCTTGGCCTGCCTGCAAACAGTCATCAGCCCCTCACCCAGGCTGGCCAGCAGGTGGACATCCCTTGAGGGGTCCCAGACTGCGAGAGGGCATAGGCCGGGCTGAGGGACCACCCCCCACCCGCCCGAGTGCACAAATTTTTGTGCACCGGGCCCCTAGTCAATTATAAACTGGGCTTTGAAAATGCTTTAAATTTTCATTTAAAATTAAATGGAGAACTGTCTGGTTTAATGTAATCCTGCCCCTAGAAGACTGCCCCACTCCAAGGCAATGCACCCTGGCTCACCTCTGTGCCCAACACAGCCCCAAGCTTAGAAATGGCTCTGAAGGCAAGAACAAGGCTCAGGTACCTGTATATTTCCCTGACCTGCCAAGCTGACTACTTGAGCTAATGAGAAAGATAACTATCACATGACCTCACTTATATGTAGAATCTAATGAACAAAATAAACTGACAAACAAAATAGATCCAGAGATATAGAATCATGTAGAATTCAGAGGCAAGGGGAGAGAAGGGGGAGGCAGGAAGAGATTAACCAAAGAACTTATATGCATATATGCATAACCTGTGGACACAGACAATTGTGCAGTGAAGGCTTGGGGTTGGGGCAGGAACAGGGAGAAGGAGGTCAATGGGGAGTGAGAAGGGGGACACCTGTAATACAAGAAAAATAAATTTAAAATAAAATGTATAAGAACTCTGCCTCAGGAGCTCTGTAACATGGACTCCTACCTTGGCTAATTATTAGCTGTCTGACCTAGGACTGCTTCTTAACCTCAGTTTGCATAATGGGTATGTTAAAATTCACACACTTGTTATGGGAATTAAATTATTTAATTTTTACAAAGTGCTTATAAAATGTTGACTGTAGTTACTATGTATCAAGAACTAACAGAAAATTGATAGCATGTGTCCAGAAGAGAAAAGTGAACATAATAGACCAAGGAAGCAAATTCTAAACTACACTAGATATAGTGTAGTGGTTAAAGGCATAACTCTGAGTCAGATTGCCAAGATTTGACCACTTGGCAAGCTGAGTTACCTCTGTGCCTCAGTTTCCTCCTCTGTAAAATGGAGTTTATCATTAGTATCTATCTTACAAAGTTGTCATGATAACTAAGTGAGTTAATATGGAAAGTGTGTACATAAAGCTCCACATAGCAAGCACTATATGTTAGCTTCTATGCATTTTCAGTGTTGCCAAAGAAAATTAACCAGTAGTTTTTACAAAGCCCATATATTTACCTGACTCCTTGCAAGTGACTTAGAGCTACACACACACTGACAATCACACTAACTACCACACCATTTCTGTTCCTACTATCCAGTATTAAGGTCTCTGTGCTTTCCAAAATCAATAGGTTTACTAGTATATTCTATAGCATAGAAGGTGGGAAAACATTCATCACACAAATTAGACAGGAATCCCATCTGTGTCCAATTTCCTTTCCTTTTGGAGAGCCGTGCATGTTCACACACATCTTCCTTGGTTCTGTAATACAGGCTTCTGAATGAACAAAACTGTTCTTTCAGAGAATTAGTTTGCCCAACAATTGTCCCTGTTGATTCTGACTTTAGGAAAGTTATTGAGTATGAAATCCAGAATTATATTAGGTCTTATCTTTATTATTTTTAACCACTGAATTCTTGAATAATAATATATGCCAAAAAGCCCTTCAGTACAATGGTTACATTTTAACTGCAATTAAATTTACCCATTTACTTACATGATAATTCGTAATAGGGGAAAAAAATCAAAGTGGTAAGGACACCTCCCTAAAAGTCAAATTCAATCAATCTAGTTAATCTCTGGTAAATATGATTAGTTTGTGGACCATCTTATTTGTGTACAGGATTGCTTTTTTGGAAAAGGTGTTGTAAATCAAAACTATATAAATTGAAAATTCTATTTCTACAGATTTAAAGTCAGATTAGGGCATTAAATTCCTAATCAAATGTTTAATGTCCAATTTTTTATTAAAATAGACCTAAAGACTATATTCAGTTGATTATAAATTATATACTTAACTAGAAGCCCAGTGCACAAAAATGTGTGCACTCAGGGGGGTCCCTCAGCCTTGTCTGCACCCTCTCCAATCGGGGAACCCTCGGGGCTGCTGGCTTCTAACCGCTCACCTGCCTGCTGGCCTCATCCCCTTAACTGCTCTCCCCTATCAGCCTGATGCTCCTAACTGCTCTCTGCCTGCCTGATAATCTGTAACTGCCTCTGCCTCAGCCCTGCCACCATGGCTTTGTCTGGAAGGACGTCCAGAAGGTTGTCTGGAAGATGTTCAGTCTAACTAGCATATTACCTTTTTATTAGTATAGATATATGCCAAAATATTTAAAGTCAAATTTTTATCTTCTGCATAATTACTGCCTCATTTAATTGCATAAATTTAAAGTGAAAGAATATCATCATGGAAATCAGAATGGTTGTTTTCTTTTTTTTATTTGAAATAACTTTAGACTTATAAGAAAGTTACAAAAATATTACATGGAGTTCCATGTCATCATCACTCAATTTGTTCTAAATTTATCATTTTACATAGCCATAATAAATTTGTTAAAACCAGAAAACTAACATTAATACAATGAAACGAACTAACCTATAGATCTTACTTACATTTCACCAGTTATTCTACTAACATCCTTTTTCTGGTGCAGGATGCAATTCAGGATTCCTTTTCACATTTAGTTATCATGTCTCCAAGTCTCTTCAATTTAGAGCAGTTAGTCTTTTAAGTTGAGTACAGGCCAGC
This sequence comes from Murina feae, assembly GCA_004026665.1. Lineage (NCBI taxonomy): Eukaryota > Metazoa > Chordata > Mammalia > Chiroptera > Vespertilionidae > Murina > Murina feae. The sequence continues at coordinate 7,936 of PVJC01025120.1, read as the reverse complement.
CCCAAGCAGATGACTTAGTTGATTAGAGCACCATCCCATACACCAAAAGGTTCAATTCCCGGTCAGGGCACATACCTAGATTGTGGGTTTGAGCTCCAGTTGAGGTACAAATAGACATCAACCAATTGGTGTTTCTATCTCTCCTTTCCTCTCTCTCTACAGTCAATAAAAACATTTCCTGGGGTGAGGATTAAAAAAGAAGAAGAATATAGGCCAGTTATAATGTAGAAGTCTTACTTCTTCTCTTGATTAGTTGCGATTATGCATTTTTGGCAAGAATAACAGAAATTCCACCATCTTGGTGTATCACACCCGCTGGTACATGATGTCTGTGTGTCTTATGATGTTGATGTTAACTTTGATCTCTTGGTTAAAGGGATGTTTACTGAGTTTCTACTCTATAAAGTTACTGCTTCCCCTTTATAATTAACTAGAGGCCCAGTACACAAAAATTTGTGTACTCGGGGGGTCCTTCAGCCCAGCCCGTGCCCTCTCACAGTCTGGAAACCCTCAGGGGATGTCCACCTGCTGTCTTAGGCCCACTCCCCAGGGGATCGGGCCTAAGCTGGCAGTCAGAAATCTCTCTGGCAGCCCAGGAGCCATTGGGAGATGTTCACTTGCCAGTGGGGCACAGGCCTAAGCTACAGTCAGACCTCCTTAGTGCTGCTGAGGAGGCAGGAGAGGCTCCAGCCACCACCACTGTGCTGGTAGCCATCAACCTGGCTTGTGGCTGAGCACAGCTCCCTCTGTGGGAGCACACTGACCACTAGGGGGCAGCTCCGGCATTGAGCGTCTGCCCCCTGGTGGTCAGTGTGTGTCATAGTGACCAATCATTCCCAGTCCTTCTGCTGTTAGGGTCAATTTGCATATTACCCTTTTTATTATATAGGATAGAGGCCTGGTACATGGGTGGGGGTTGGCTGGTTTTCCCTGAAGGGTCTCCTAGGTCAGGGTGGGAGTCCCGCTGGGGTGCCTGGCCAGCCTGGGTGAGAAACTGGTGGCTGTTTGCAGGCTGGCCAAGCTCCCCAATGGGGACCCTCACCCCGTGGGGATGTGGCCAGCCTGAGTGAGGCACCAATGGCTGTTTGCAGGCTGGCCACAGCCTCTTCAGAGTGGGAGTTCCCACTGGGGTGCCTGGCCAGCTGGGTGAGGGGCTGATGGCTGTTTGCAGACTGGTCAAGCCCCCCGTGGGGACTCTCACCCAATGGGTGTGTGGCCAGCCTGGGTGAGGGGCTAAGGGCCATTTTCAGACTGCCCACAACCCCTTCAGAGTGGGGGGGTCCCGCTGGGGTGCCTGGCCAGCCTGGGTGAGGAGCTAATGGCTGTTTGCCATGCTCTTCAGTGAACCAAGCTCCCAGACTTTCTTTTTTTTTTTTTTTAGCACCCCTGGCTGGAAGCAGATATCTGGGATTTATTTATTTTCTATAATTGAAACTTTGTAGCTTTGAATAGAGCCGAGGGCAGGCCAGGACAGGTGGGAAGCTTGGCTTCCTTCATTGCCAGGGGCAACTCAAGTCGTCTGCTCACTCCAGCTCAGTGGCCACTGCCATCTTAGTTGGGTTAATTTGCATATTTGCTTCTGATTGGCTGGTGGGCGTGGCTTGTGGGTGTAGCATAGTGATGGAGTAGTGGTTAATTTGCATGTTTCTCTTTATTAGTGTAGATGCTATATTGAAGGGCAACATATTTTTAAACTATATAAATTTCAGTTTCTCATACCTTCACCCTCAAATTTAGCATCTACTGATGGCACTTGTAAAAACTGTTACAGTGGTCTCTGCCAAAGAGCAATTTTTCTATTTCCATCATTTCTTCTACATTTTTCAATTCGTATTATGATGTTAGAATGTTTTTTCTCTCTCATTTATTATTTATTCAATTATTTATTTATATCAATATGGATTCTTGTATATTTATTTTATGGTTTATAAACAAATTCCTATCATTATTTTGTTGTTCTGATTGTCCTAGATTTGGCCATAGGAAGCTCTAGCAGGGCTTAAGGATTTCACAGTTGTCTCTGAGGAGATCTACAGGGGAGTCCTAAGGCCAATGAGGGCTTTTTCAGAAATAATCAAGGGATGTGTTTTGTCATTCCCTTAATCATTATAAAATTTTCCTATAGCCAACTGGCTGTGTGCTCAGTGGATAGAACTGGGAGCCCACAAACTGAAGGCTCCCAGGTTTGATTCCCAGTCAAGGGCATGTCCCTGGATTGTGGGTTTTCTCCCTGCCACCTACCAGGGTGTACACGGGAGGCAACCAATAAATGTGTCTCTCAGAACTCTCTCTCTCTCTCTCTCTCTCTCTCTCTCTCTCTCTCTCTCTCTCTCTCTCTCTCTCTCTCTCTCTCTCTCTCTCTCTCTCTCTCTCTCTCCAACCCTCTCATCCTCCCATCTACTCTCTCTGAAAAACAATGCAAAAAATGTTTAATATTCAGGTGAGCATTAACAAAACAAAAAAAGTGTTTTAAAACATTTCCTGTAGCAACATGGATATTAGAGATACATACAGTTTTTGGACTCTATTCAAAGTTGCCTGGGAGACAAACATTCATTTATGTATTTACTACCATAAATCCAGGAAGTATTAACATGAGTAAATCCTTTGGAGTTTTTCCATTCAAGCCTACAAAAAATTACTTTCACCCCTTTGGGGAAGACAGACTCTCCCTCAGATATAGTATCCCGTCACCTTTCTTATAAACTCCTCTTCAAATGAAAGGCGAATCACCAATATGATTAGAGACTAAATGCTGATTAGACTATGGTTTACTACTGAGGGAGCTTACTGTGCTCTGCTTTTTCTCTTGCTGTAACTGAAATGTAAGCCAGCTTGCAAGGTTTGCCTCCAGAACAACATAGCCAAAGCTTCTCTCAGGTCCATTCTTTCCTTTTCCAGATAAACATAGACATTGCCTTTCTATTTTCATGCAGAAATGAATTGAAATTGTTTCAGTCTCCAGCCTAAGCCATATTTGAAAATACAGCTTTTTTTTTTACCTTTTTTTATGGAGAACTGTTTTGGATAGCGTTGGGTGCTTACCTCTTCGTCAATAAGCAGTACTTTTTCTTTGGGCCATGCATGCTTCTGGGGAAGAAGTGTGGAAAAATCCTTCTCTAAATCCCAACATCCCAGAATAAAGAGGTGATCATCCCTATGCCACCCCATTCCTCATCCTTCCACAGTCACTTGCTCATCATGATGATCACCTTCACATGGGTCACCTTGGTTCAGATGCATCAGCCAATCCTGACAAAGAGGGAAAACTCACTATATGACCTGTGGCCCAGACATCTGTTAAAAGTGCAGATTTCTGGTCCTTGCTCCAAATGGACTTACTTTTTATAAGCAGATGTCCCAGGTGCTTTCTCTGTGCATTAACTTTGAGAATCATAATTCTGTTGGTCGGGCATAAATTTCAATCATCTTCTTGAGAGTGGGTGGTCTTGTCAGGACTGCAGGGCTCCTCAGGTCCCCTCAGAGTGTCTTCCTTCTTTTCTTTTCTTTTTAATAATTTTTTTCAATCTTTATTGTTCATATTATTACAGTTGTTTCTCTTTTTTCCCCCCCATAGCTCCCCTCCTCCCAGTTCCCTCCCCATCCACTGCCCTTATCCCCCCCACCACTGTCCTCATCCATAGGTGTACGATTTCTGTCCAGTCTCTTCCCACACCCCCAACACCCCTTTCTCTCTGTGAATTGTCATTCCACTCCCTTTCTATGCCCCTGATTCTATTCTCTTCACCAGTTTATTCTGTTCATCAGATTTTCTTTATTCACTTGATTTTTAGGTTCACTTGTTCATAGATATGTATTTGTTGTTCATAATTTTTATCTTTACTTTTTCTTCTTCCTCTTCTCAAAGGATACCTTTCAGCATTTCATATAATACTGGTTGGGTGGTGATGAACTCTTTTAGCTTTTTCTTGTCTGTGAAGCTCTTTGTCTGACCTTCAATTCTGAATGATAGCTTTGCTGGGTAAAGTAATTTTGGTTGTAGGTTCTTGCTATTCATCACTTTGACTATTTCTTGCCACTCCCTTCTGACCTGCAAAGTTTCTGTTGAGAAATCAGCTGACAGTCGTATGGGTGCCCCCTTGTAGGTAACTGACTGCTTTTCTCTTGTTGCTTTTAAGATTCTCTCTTTGTCTTTTGCCCTTCGCATTTTAATTATAATGTGTCTTGGTGTGGTCCTCCTTGGATTCCTTTTGTCTAGGGTTCTCTGTGCTTTCTGGACTTGCAAGTCCCTTTCTTTCACCAGGTAGGGGAAGTTTTCTGTCATTATTTCTTCAAATATGTTTTCTGTATCTTGCTCTCTCTCTTCTTCTGGCACCCCTATAATTCTGATGTTGGTACGCTTGAAGTTGTCCCAGAGACTCCTTACACTATCTTCATATTTTTGGATTTCTTTTTCTTTTGGCTTTTCCGGCTGAGTGGGTTTTGCTTCTTCATATTTCATATCTTTGACTTGATTCTTGCGATCCTCTAGTCTTCTGTTGGATCTCTGTATATTATTCTTTATTTCAGTCAATGTATGCTTAATTTCTAGCTGGTCCTTTTTCATATCCTCAAGGGTCTCACTAAATTTATTAGCAGCCTCTAGAATATTCTTGAAAAGCCTTATAACCGTGATTTTGAACTCTATATCCAGTCGTTTTCTTTCCTCCATTTCTGTCATTTGTGATCTGTTTCTTTGTCTCTGCATTTTGGCTGCTTCCCTGCATTGATAGAGTGGCTTTAATCAGCTGTGTCTATGGTGGGAGAACTTCTATGCTGGAGACACCCTTATGGGGCAAGACTTGCTTCAGTGGGGCTTTGGTGCCCACAAAGTCTGCCCCCTGAGTGCGTCCCTTATGAGTCTGAGGAGTTGTAGACTGGGTGGTCCCACTCTGACCACTGGGTACACAGTCTTTGGAATTCCAAGGAGGTGCTATTTTAGCTTCTGCCTGGGGCTTCCCAGCCTTTTATATGCAAAAGCCTCTGTGGGCAGCTTGGGTGGGGCAGGGTCTTGGAGAGTCTACAGGGTGGAGCAACCAGCTATGGCTGATTCTTAGCCCTGCCCTAACAGGCACTGGGTCTCAAGCCGCTCTGGAGTTCCTCCCAGTGCCAGATGGTGCTAGACAGTCCAGCTCCTCCTCGTATGATTCTGAGTTCCCAGAAACTCACCTGGAACTGGAGTTCAGAGCCATCGGGAGCTTGTGCCTTCCTCCAGTACGAAATGCTTCCAGCCCTTTCTGCGAGCCCCTTTGCACATCTCCGTACCTCTGCACTTGCACCTCCTTTGCATCTCAGTCTCTTTCTAGTTGTAAAATTTCCACACAGCCAGCCTTCCTGTGTGTCTGGGTGGTATCCGTTGTTTTTTGTTGTTGTTGTTGTTGTGGTTTTGAAATAGTTGTGCATGGCCACAATTCCGGTGTTCACTTATGCTTCCATCTTGGTTCTCTCCTGTCTTCCTTCTTGTTAACCAGTCTGGGATATCCCTTATTCTTCATGTAGCCTCCAAACCTGTAGTATTCCACACCAACAATATAAGCTTAGCTAAAAAACTAGACTGTCTAATCTAACCCTTCCCCCTCTTTAGTACCCCTTCTTGTCCTGCCTCATACTCTGCCCCCATCCAAAATGGAAGCATGACACTGAATCTTAGGGCTCATGGGGACTAGATCCTACTCCCTGCCTCACATGCTCTGGCCTGTAAACAGGTCTTCCCGAATCATACCTGGCTCTCAAGCATTCCACCCTTTCATGAATTTCTCCTGTGCTGGCACATAGCCATAACTCAGCATTTCAGGATCCCACCTTTAGATCTGGAACTAGATCCCCTAAACTTTCTCTATTGTACCCCAAAAATCCAGTGCTCCCTATTCCCTGTTCTGTTACTCCCATCCTTTCCTATCCTTCCTTCAACCTACTCCCCACCAGCTCCATTTGGCTGATATCTCAATCTACTCTTGCCCTCGCCCAACATATACACAGGAAAAAAGACCAAACTCTGATGTGTGGGGATTACCCTGACCTCTCCTACTTTCTACCAAGCTTATTTAAAGCAGGGGCAAAGTCACATTAATTTATTTTTACAACCCCATAATATTTAGCATTCTGCTTTGACATTTATAATCCTAACCTGTATTGAGAGGTTCAAGATAGACTATCATATGCTACCTCTCTCCTCCACTGAATACAGCATGTGGCAGCTATTTGAGGATTCTGTAAAGTAAATAGTAGTAGGCAGATTGGAGAAAAGGATAAATTTCAAAGTATGATCACACCCATAGTGAGTGTATTACTATATTTCCCCCTCCATTATCCCCTGGCTTGAACTCAAGTCAGCCCAGAACCTGGAAGTGGGCATTGGGGTGGACAGAGAGGCTCCAGGAAAAGCCTTGGAGTTCAGGCTCAAGGAGGGGTCAGGGGTCTCTTGGCAATGACAACAGAGGTAGTAGTGGCACACAAAGCCTGATATATGATTGGTTCTGTATTGACTACTACTAATAATAATGGTAATATTAACAGCTATTATTTATTAAGGTCATGCTGTGTATCCACAACTCTTCTAAGCACATTCTTTCTTCTCATAAAAAAATTCCATGAAGTATTTAATATTACTATTCTACTTCAGGGGTCTACAAATTGTTTCTGTAATAGATGAAATAATAAATATTTTCAGCTTTGTGAACCATATGGTCCCTGTTGTAACTATTCAACTCTGTGGTAATGTAAAAGCAGTCAGTGATAGACAATGTGTAAATAAATGGCATGACTAGTTTCCATTTAACCTCTATGTACAAAAACAGGCAGCAGGATGGGTTTGGCCCAAAGGCCATAATTGTCTGACCCCTTTCATATTTTGAAGATGGAGAAATTGAAAAACAGGCAAGTTAAGTAATTTGCCTAAGATCACAGAGCTGATAAATGGCAGCATAAAGCTTAACATCTGGTTCTGAGTTTGATTCTTAATCACTATGCTACATAGATATTTTTTGAGTCAATAAACGAAATGATGACATAAAGATGGACCTAAGTGCTATATTTGGCATGAAAATTTTCAGAGTCCACAGGAATATGATAAATGTCAGAATGTGCCAAGAAGATAAAATTACAGTCCTGAATAAGACTGTATTAGTTTTCTATTGCTGCTGTAACACATTGCCACAACCTTAATGGCCCAAAACAACACCAATCTTTCTGAAAGTTCTGGAGACATTACTCTCATTAGACTGAAATCAAGGTACTGTCAGGGCTGCATTCCTTCTAGAGGCTGCAGAGGAGAATCCACTTGTTGTATTTTGCACTTCTAAGGCTGCCTGCATCCTTGGCTGTGACCCCTTCTTCCATCTTTAAAATAGTAGCTTCAAATTGCTCTCTCTGACTGACCCTCTTGTCTCTAACAAACCCTGGTGATTACATTGGCTCACAAGGATGATCTCCTCATCTCAGGACCCTTTACCTATCACATCTGCAAAGTCCCTTTTACCACATAAGGTAACATTTACAGGTTTCAGTGATTAGGACATGGACATTGTGGCGGCACTGTTTCTTCTGTCTACCACAAAGGCCGTCAGAATAAATAGCATTGACCCAGCAGACTTTTCCCTCTAATGTCTGCTCACAACATCTCTTGCAACTTGAGCTAAAGCAGACCTGTCACTGCAATATGCCCTCATGTGCACAGCATACACCACAGTCGGAGGAAAGAGAAACACTTCAGGACTGGAGGTAAACCAAAAATAGAAGGCTGGCTCACCTTATCCGGGTCTAGCCACCAAAATAAATGAAACCTTTAGCAAAATGATGATATTAATGTTTTCATTTTCTCAGCAAAATTTTCAGCCCTGATGATGTGAATATTCATTAGAAGAGATGCTTGTGGAGGATTAAGGGGCAAGGGAGAAGGAAAAGGCTGGGAGATGTCTGAGAAAGGAAGGGAGGGAGA